>JXSR01S015848.1:43330-57503 GCA_000969725.1 Ophiothrix spiculata
AAGATTTGATTTATTCCTTCCCTATTACAGTATCTTGATAACTAAACTGAATGTTTTCTTTTAAAGATTAAATAATATAAGGCCAAGTAACTAAAATAAATTTAGCGTTTTATGTCCCCTCCCACCTCAATTTTTCAATATTTTTATTATTTTCCCTTGTTTGTTCCATAATTTAACTTCTGAAACTGTTATACTGGAAAGAGATACTTTAAATTGTTTGATGACCATTACTAAACATATTCCAAGCACTTTCTTCAAGCTAGGGTAATAAGAAATTTGGAATAACAAAAGATTAGGAGGGCCTCTCCAATTTTGGAAAGTGTCAATAAAGCTGTTGGTGTATGGATTTTACAAAGAAATAAATAATAAATTTGGAAAAATAATAAATAATAAGGACCTCCCTCACCAAATTTTTAAAAAGTCCGGATGTAAAACACATAATTTTTTTCACTTGTCCTAATCACTTAATACATCATTTTCAGGAAAATGTGATGCCAATTCATGCTACTTACTACATAATCAAAATTGTGGGAAGAAAATTCCTGGTAATATCCTAAAATGGCTTAGCGTAATAATGACTCTATAATTGCGAAACTATATACTTCATTTCCGATGTCATCAATCATTAGTAAATTAATATCATCCATTACCTTCCAATGCACAGTATATGTGATTTTATCACAAAGGCAATATTATTGTTACAACTATCCAAAATTAAATGCGACACGTAAAGTACCTCAAACAAAATAAGTCACATGATCACCAATTGCAGGGTATCGATCACGTCCGTAACACCGTCTGAAGAATTGTGACAAACCGACTTTAATAATAAAATTTCTTTTATTTTGGTCAAATTCATAGTCAATTTGAAAAGTGCAAAATGGTTAAAACTTGGAAGTGCTTGAACACCATTTTTTCAGATTATGTATATTATGTTTTCATTGTTTTCACAGCCAAGTTTCAAAAAAGCATTGGAACTATAATAATCCTGGATCTGAAGTCCCTGCCAAACTTCCTCCGATAAAATTGATCACATGACCAGGAATTACAGGGTACCGATCACATTGGTGAACAATTGGCCCTACACTCTGAATGTTTATTCACATCTTCCAAAGAATTGTGACGCCGAGTATAATCAATATTTCCCAATCAATTATATTCAAAATTGTGAATCAAGCCCTTATTAGAATTCAACACATCGTCCACCAGCAATCTGTCCCAACAGCATACACCCAGTCATAGCCATTCCTCTCTCTCTTTTTTCAATTATCCTTTCTACAAGTAAATCCAAAAAAATTAGCGATTTCTGAAAGATTACAGCCATGCATTTACTGAGCCAATTTCCTGCACATGCTTATTCCACATAAGTACCAAGTTAATTCTGCATTATTCAAAATAATCTAGCTGAAACGATAATCTAATTATGCCTACAAAGTATTCTTTCAAACAAAACCTCTTGTAAGTCAACGTTACAAATTCTGTGGTCGGTGAATAGCGATGGTACTTGAAGTTTTGTATACTCACACAAAATGCAGGTTCTCATTTGGGTGCACTACACTAAATAACTAGCTCTCGCAATCCGGCATTTCTTAAACAGGCAAAATTGACTGCCCTCTCCTAAATGAGGACCTCAAAACGTATGGAAGGGCAATATGTTTGGTCAATATTTTGTTCTTATTATAGAGTTAGGTTTATTTAAAGATGCTCTGATGCCATTTTTGATATCCAGATTACTTTGGTAAAATTCACAGGGTTTTCCTTAATTTGCGTCAGATTCTGGTAATACAAAATTTGGCTGCCACTGATATAGGGGACGTCATTACTTCAGCGTCCAGTATCTTGAAAATTTTGCCTTGATGGTGTACTTTTATCATCATTTTGTGTTAGAAGAGATCACAGTCAATTGAGAAAAGGCAGTGTTGAAGCAACAAGTTCCTTTATTATTGAGTTTTTGGGTGTTTTTAGGAAGACATTTTCTACAGTAAGTCAAAGGGAAGCTATTTCGTGATGTGGCGTCATTTATGACAGTCACTGCCTATACCTAAACAGAAGGGTACTTTGCTTCAGAATTGGAACTATTGAGCTATATACTTTATATAAGCATTATTGCTTTTATACCCACAATTTGGTGAAGCATATTGTGTTGTAGTCAAGTAATATAAGTGTGTGACACAGTGTTGCATCACTACGCATTAGTGCAAGGTCGGCCCAGGCATGTCACAATCTCCTAACTGAGCTGAATTTTTAGAGTGATAGTCCTGTTTTCTATCTGTTCTTTATCTTTAAGAACAGATAGAAAACAGGACTATCACTTTAGAATGGCCTTAGACATTCAGTTCAGTTTTCAGTTATTCTCTAGTTAATATTACCTTGTTGAAAACTTTTAAGCTCTCCAAGTCACTCATCTTCACCTCGTGAGTGCATACAACTCAAAGATCAGCAACTGGTGCAATATTTTTGAACAATTTCATTTACATTAAGTAAAACACAATTAATATTTGTCTAGGCAAATTCATGTTTTAAATGATCGCGTAAGTATGAATATTAATTGAACATTTTAATGTAACTGTACACTTTTATTAATTAAATGCAAACATTAATTTACTTAAAAGTCGTGTCTTAACAGGGCAAAATTTGACTTGATGAAGTACTTTTTTTCAACTTGCGATGACTTATCTAAAATGCCACCCTCAGGTTATTATGTTTCCCTATCCAAATAGAGTCTGGGGTTTATGAAGACAATCTATGACTTTTTCTTTCTTTAACTTAAATGCAATATTTGATTCAATATATGCACCCTTCATTTGTGTAACATTTGCATAGCTTTATCAAATTAACCTATCCAAATATCTTGAGTACTTAATTTTTAAATACCATTTATCATCTAAATGAACTACAGAGAAACATGTATGAACATTATTGAAAACATGACCGTAATTTCAAATTAAATTAATCCTAAAATGATAAGTCTTGAGATATTTTGACAATTAAATTTTGTCAATAACCACCTCAAGTCTGAAAATCATGACTGTTTATTTCTTTTAATCGATCTACAAGCCATAAGTCAAGTCTTCCACCTGCTTTTAATAAATGCTATTATAATCTATTGATTTTCTTCCGAAAAAAGTGAAATGTCATTCTACATCTTGCTTTTTGTAAAAGGAGGTGCTCTTTAGTTGACAAACACGTTTTGCAGCAAATAATAATGAAACTATTATTGATTAGGGAAATCCTAACCTATGATGTGAGTGTAAGAAAGTCGTATCTGCAAAAGCTGCCATTTGTCATTAATTTGGATTGTTCACTGTTTAATCTCCAATCTTGGGTCAGTGGCTCTTGAAATAGTTCTTCAGGTGACACCATCACCTGAAGAACCATTTCAAGAGCCACTGACATGGCAGGGAAATTTTGAGTGACTTTTCACATTCTAGTGATTTGGTGTTAAATAAACATAACTTAAGGCAGCTGTTGCAGCTACGACTTAGTTGCACTCACATGACAAACTAACCATTATGATATTGCACAACAATCTTACCTATTTCATCTTCCGTCCTGTCCATGGGATCTTTTTCCAAGCAATCACGTACAAAGTCTCGCACAAGAAGTGACTAAGTGATGAGAAATAAGACAAGAATCAGATTAGATTGACCAGATAAAGTTCATGCCAGCTTATTTCATTATAGAGGATTAGTTTGTGATCAGTTATTACCACATGGTTTTTACATGGCTTGTATGGTATATCCTTAATAATACATGGGATCTATGCAAAAACTTTTGACAATCTTGTGTCATTGAATCAGTATAATCTGGGTGAATTAAGCAGAATATGCGATTCATCCACCAAAGGAACTTCTTCTTGGCCCGAATTATTTCAAGAGTTATACCTGAAAATTGTTATTTGAAGTCAAAGTAAACAAAAGAGTTTCCTGATGACTTTAAAAAGTTAATGCAAGAGGAAGTGCTCCAATATTTTAAAACTTCATCAACTTTAAGGACTGATTCTCAAAAATAGGATCTTGCAAAATTGACATTTACTGGTCAATATGTTTTCCTCCAATCTTGGCAAATGTGTATCTTAAACCTTCGATTTTTGAATTTTTAAAAGATGATCAATATGCATCTGATAGAATAAAATTTCATTTTGATTTTGCAAATAAGAAATACCTTTTACCATAACGTGTAAAATATGGAAAAAAACCTGAAACTGATCAAAGCTTGAATCTTTGATCCCCATACTATCTTTGAAATGCACTCCGGTTTCTTGTTCAATTCTTAAAATGGACGGTTAACCTATATAATAGCGACTCTTGTCAATCCTTCCTTTAAACTTCTTTTACATCAATAAATTAAATATGTCAGCTTTATAAACTTTTCTAAAAAAATTATACATAAATGAAAATTAATTGATGGAACATTATTAATTTCAAAAAGATTCGTCACCATTATGCAACTGAAGACTGTCGCGGATCTAGGATCTTAATTTTACGGGGGGAGGAGAGTGTGGTTTTCAGCTTTTATAACAAAAAATTGACCAAATTAGGCTGATTTTGCAGGATTACGGGGCCTTCCGCCCACCTCCTGGATCCGCGACTGGAAGATACGGCCAAATAAAATTAATAGTTTGTCTTAAAGCTCCCGTGCGCATTAGTTTTATCATGCGTGTTAGTTTCCCTCAAAATCAGAAAAAAGAATTTTTTAACCTTTTTAAATTTTTTTCACCAAAACTGTGAAAAAACAAATAACAACAATGGTTAATTTAATTTATTTGGTCTTGATTCTGTTTTTGAGTTCTTAAAAGGCCATCATGAAAATATATGAGGGGGGAACATATGGAACTCTTGTAGAATAGCACTTAGGACTTTTGTCACACAAGAAAAAAAAATTAAAAAAAAAAAAAAACCCTTACAAAAAAATCGCTTTTCGCATTAGTTTTTCAAGAGTAGGAGAGCTTTGAGACAAACTATTATTTTAATTTAGCCTAATAGGGATAATAACGGATCATCTGCGAGACGTTCTAAATTTTGATTTGCTGGTCATTATGTTTCACAATTCACAGATCTGCCTTGGTCATCATTACATACGACAAAAACTGATAAGATCTATTTGAAGCGCACAAACTGATAAAATCTATTTGAAGCATTCAAAACCGATCAAATTTATTTGAAGCATTCATTGACTTGGAGAAATACTGGCAATATGCAGCATAGCAATACAGCGCTCATCCCTAAATACAATTTCCCCCATTTGAAGTCAATTTCCTGTGTAGTGAACTCGATTCAATAGCAACCAGATGTCGGAGCTATATTCTTGAGAAAGAACAGCGAGATGTAAATGAAATGTTGTGTACGTACAATGCCACTGAGCACTTAAGGGGTACATTTTGACAAAAGTACATTTTTGCGAAATTGGGGAATGAGAGACATCTGTATCATCATCTCGTTTCTATTTATTACCATCAATGTAAATAAAAACCGAATGACAAACAGAAATACCCTGTTTTATGGACCCGATCAAGCTTTTGCAGGATTCTTTTTGTTTGTTTGTTTTGTTTTTGTGTAAGCTTTACAGGTCCTGATTATTAATTTTATGTGTGAAATGTTTTCCAGTGCTTAAACATATTTCTTTGCCAAAATCATGTAAAATCAACCATTTTTAGATATATTGGTGTGGGCTTATTTTTTAGAAATATATATGGTAAGGTTTTTTTTTATTTATTAATAACAACTGCCTGAAAATCTGGTTACCCATAAATGTGACCGTCCATCTCAATCGAGCTGTAAATGCAGCAAACTTCATTTTGCGCTGTAGGTTAAAATTCATGTCAAAGTCGTAATTTGCAGAAATTTATTTTATGACAGATCAACAATCCTTGTGCTTAATTCAAAACACCACAAAGTTTCTTTTCAAGAAAATGATTGGAAACATATCTGTATATTTTCAGGACAATCAACAGAAAATATAGAGCTTACTAATATTTGAACGAGTTTATCTCAGTTATACATTTTAATCCCTGACAACCTTTGACGGAACGTAACTTGACTTCTGCAAATCGAGTGAAATTCGTTTTAATTTTTATAACATGATCTTTGCAAATCATATGTGATGACTCACTCCGAAAAGGGAGACTTTGCGACAGAACATTTTTAGAGAAACTGGTGAAAATAGGTAGCAAAAAATAAAGAAAATAATAAGAATTTCCAGCACATTTTCTGTTGTAAAATTTGATTGCCTTGATCAATTTCAACAAGTAAGGTGTCATTTTAAAGCTTAGGAAATGCTTCAACAGATGAAATGATAAAATCAAAATTGAGATCATCTGCAAAGTCCCCCCTTTCGGGGTGAGCCATCACATATTTGGTATTTCAACTCTCACCGCAACCGCTATCCAAGTTGAGAACATCTCCCTTGATCATGTTCCTGTGTTGACGATCATCCAAACCAAGGATGTCTTACAGGGAGTAAAAGGGCAAGCAAATTTGACAATCCCCCCAGGATAAGGTCAAATTCCTGAGACCAAGGAGCATTTTTTTTTTAGGAAGTTGTCCCTGGTTCTGGTGCAATTAAAAGGTTTGCCAGTAGTTGTTACGATCTACTTCTTGAATTTTTTTGGAAAATTTTCCCTGGTCCTTTACTGATTGCCCCGGTTCACGACAAATCCCCATGATCTGGGGCAATCTTTTTTTTAGAAAGTTGTCCAAGATCTAGCTCCTTAAGAAAAAGCTTGATCAGAACTCCAAATACTGTCAAACAGGTTCATTTATATTCATGACCCATCAGGACAAGGAAAGGCAGGCATTTTTTCTAGATACAATTAGCCCTATATCAAAATACTACTGAATACCAAAAACTTGATTCATAAATTCACTTTTTCAAGTAATTTTTCATTATCTGAATCTGCAGCGTTCCTTTCAAAGCTTCTGAGATGACAAGGAGGGAGTAGAGGGAGTTTTGGATGTTAAATAGTCTCCTATGAAAAATAACTTATCCATGTTTCCAAATATCTTATCACTGTATCCATGATACTTCATCAGAATTGCAGCACTATCCACAAAGTCACTTAGATCCTTTGCTCTATAAATGTTGAAGTATGCAACAAGCAATCAGACTCCGTTACCAAATCCATAGCACATCTCTTGTATTCTACAACATTGTGAACTAGTGGTTTTGTATTGTGTAAGAGACTGGTAATGATTGATTAGGATTGATTAAGACCAAATCACCGTGTACTAATATTTTTGTATGTGAATTGTTCATGATTTGCGTAATATTTTTAGCTAATTTTGTTGACTACCACATGGAGAAACATTGAACATAAGTTCATTTGAATATTCAGCAAGATTTGGTACGTTGTTATTATGATTCAAGAAATAGGAACTAATTTACTTAACCGTATTGTCATATTGGTTTTTGTGCATTAATCGGCTACTTGTTGCATACTTCAAGGTTTATAGAGTATAGTTAAAGGGGAGGGTGGGAGTGGTTCTCACATAATGAGCAATTACTAACTCTTGGAACCTGAGCAAACTCACCCCTGTTTCACTTGACTCTTCATCATCAGAATCCACTGTACTCTCCACAAGGCCACTTAAATCCAAATCGGGGTTCTCTCCTGACGGGAAAATATCGGAATAACTACTGGACATGCTACTATGGATGGAGCTGCGGTCACTCATACTGGCGGTACTGGCTACTGTGATGGGTAGATACGACCTCTTGCTCTCCATGTGGCCCAAGAAGCCCTGACCCTCGTCACTTTTCAGTGAAAATTTCTGTGCAAAAAGAAAAGCAAAACATTAGACATTGGGTCAGAATAAGTGTCATCAACCATACACTAATTAAGTAAAATTCTACTCTGCTAGTAATTGATTTGACTTTTTATGTATGACTTAAAAGGAAGGTGGCAAGATTAGAAATGGTTTAGTTGCAGGTATACCTAGACATATGTTCATTGGCATAGCCCGGGGGGTGCGGACACCCCGGGGGTCTAAAAAAATGGGATAAAGAAAAAGAAATAAAAACAATGGGAAAACAACGAGAAAAATATATCTGCTAATAATACATCTGGCGACCCGTACGAAATAGGCAGGTGCCCCTAACGACCCTGGACCCCTCGCCGTTTTGGACTAGGATTTATAGCGCATCCCGGGGGTACGCAATCCTGGCTACGCACCTGATGTTACTATCTCACTGAACACTATATGGGAGGTTTAAACTTTAGATGCCTCTTCCTCACCTCTTATCTGGCTAGACCAGAATTTTTATATTAACCATTATTGTTTGAGATTTAGAGAATAAAATACAAAAATAAGTTATTTTCTGGGATGGGCGTACATAATTTTGAGCAAAGCTATTGTCCTCTACAATACAATAAAAAAGTGTACACCAATCCATTACGACGGGACATACCAAGACCATGAGAAAAGATGTTATCCAGAGGGACCTTAGCCAGAGAGACATTATGGAGGGACAGCACGTTACTCAATTTTACGTTTTTGCAAGTTTATTTTGTACCATAACTTTTTAACAAAGTGCTTAAAGTTAAGAAAAATATAAAAAAAATTGAATTTCATGCCAAATAAGGTCAAAAAATGACTTAAAATTGAAAAAAGTGAAAAAACGTAATACAAAAATTTGGTCACCGACTTACTTTTTGAGATATTAAGCAAAAAAACCTTAAGCATTGTTTGAGCCCCGTGCTGCCAGGAGTTACGTGCATGGTCTTTTGCGTGAATATAAAAATACGCTAAAAGTCCAGGATAAATTGTGTCCAACACCGCTGATATCAGCTCACTCGTGTCGGACACCGTTTCTGTGCTAGGCCACCTTAAGTTAAATTACAACCAATGACTAAGAATTATGAATAACTTTGTAATATTTCAACTGCATAGAATCAGTTTTTGAAGAAAATATCGAAATTGGTCATAAGTTCAAAAATTCTTAAAACTAGGAGAACACTGGGCAAAATTAACTGAGAGAAATAGTTGGAGAGCAAAATGAAGTGGATGCCCCTTGTTTTGCTGGTGTTATAGGAAAGCGCAGGTAACCTGGCCTGTTTTGTGACTCATATCGGAGGTTGATGGCTTCTGACAAGGGGAAATTGAGGCAATGAAGGCTAAAGTGCTAACATTTACGAGGTGTTTTAGCTTGGGGTAGAAACGGTAAGCAAGAGTTCCTCACCGCAGGTATACTTCAAATCAAAATTACCCACTAAAAACAACGCAACTTGAAGCTAAGACAGACTTTTGGGTATCTTAGATTCATATAGAATATCTTAGGAAAAATCCTTTTCTCCGCTTGCACAAATTAGTCTTTCAGGATGAGGTTGTGAAGTTCGTTTTCACAAATGTTCAACTCATTTATCATGAACTGAATCAGTAATATCCTTGAAGAAAATAGAGCTGGTTGTTTCTAAGCCAACAGAGTAAATTTGAGACTAGCAAATTATTAAAATGAAAGAATCACTTCTGTAAACTCAAGAAATGGAGAACTTTTTACTCAAAATTATTAACTTCAAATGTATCTTCCATCGTCAATAGACCTTTTCAAAACACAACTTTTCGAGAATTTCCGAAGTTGATTTAACACTTTCCGGCAATTGCCGACAGAAAAAGTGACTTTCAACACAATAACCAGAATGTTGAGTTCGCGTTCTCGTTAACTGGTTGCATACGAATTAGAACTTGTAATTAGCATTAGCACTAACGAGTCACTTTTAGTGTGATCGCCCTGATGTGATTTGAAATCTCAAGCTTTATCAGCCGACTTCAAATGGAAATTTCACTCTTGTGTCATTGAGCGTATTGTACCATCAGCTAAAAGTTGTTCAGAATTAGTGTATCTAATAATGTATGGGTCTGGTTCTATTCATTTTTCACTTTTATTGCACTGAAATGCGAGAGAATTTTCGAAAAAAATTTGTTGACAAAATCGTGCATACTAATGAGCTTGTACGTGATTGGATGAAAAAATGGCCATGTGATCAATGTTCTTGGAGATTTCCGAATGGATTTTGAAAAGGTCTATTGGCTGGCATGCTGAGCGCTGGATGTAAGATATTACTCAGGCATTGCCTATATTCTTAAGATTTTTTAATAAAATCAGATTTGGAATATGCACACTTTTTCTATTGTTTGTTCTCAGCTATGCATGGCCATATTAAAATTGGTATAAGTATTTCGCTAATCAAACAAAACCATAAATGTGATGGCTCACCCCGAAAGGGGGGACTTTGAAGATGATATCGATTTTTTTTTTCATTTTATCTGTTACAGCATTTTTAAAGCTTTAAAATGACAACTTACTTGTTGAAATTGATCAAAGCGATCAAATTTTATAACAGAAAATCTTCTGAAAATTCTTATTATTTTCTTTATTTTTTGCTGCCTATTTTCACCTGTATCTCGAAATGTTTTCTGTCACGGGGTGAGTCATCACAAATATGCATTTTGTACCATTCTCGATTTATACCGCGGTGAGTTGCATACCGTACATGAAAAGTTAGGCACACCTCTCCAACATTTGGGAAAAATACAACAGCAGCAATAATAACATTATAAATGAATGGGAATAAAAACAAGCATTGATTATCGTCAATTCAAGAATACTACCAATTCAATTCATGAATAAATCATCAATCAGCTACAATGGCATGACACTATAAAACATCTATTTGAAACACACGATCGAGTTATCATTGCATGACTCTATAAGCTATATCTACAGCTGCGTTTTGTCTTTACAACATGATTATTTCATGTACAAGCTACACTCATGCACATTCTCTTCACACCTACGAGTCTGTTCCCCTAAAAAAATACATTACAGACAACAAGAAGCATCGCTATGAAATCCCTCTTGTTAATGTCAATTTAAAGGTGACACTACTTCAAGCTTTTTGCATTATTTTTTTTTTCAAATCGATGAAGTTAAATATCAAAATGAAAGAAATGTGTTCAACTATATACAGGTATTACATGAATGTCTACAAATATATGTCAGTGGAACTATTCTTTCTCTAGATTTTTTTGAATAGCAACATTGTGTAAAGGTCAGATTCCTTTTATCCGTTTGCGGTGCGGTTGCGGTGCATTTTGCACTGTAAGGGTACTGGTATAATCAAAAGCACACGGATAAAAGGAAACTGACCTTAATTGTTATCTTAAGTGCATCTTCGAGATGAATCTAAAATAAAGCATGGAATAGTTCATAAGGAACCTTAAAGATTCAGAGGTACATTAAAGTAGCATAGAAAAACTAGTTCAATAATGGATAGTCTACCATTTATTTAAAGCTTTTTCTCTTTTGTGAATATGGGCCTATTGTTGGGTTGATAAGTAACCATGTGCACAGCTCTTAAAGTGCATCCAAGATGGTAATCATAAAGTTGCTATTCAAATGTACAACATCCAGAGAATGGTATTTTTTTTTACTTTAAGGTGTCTGGTGCATGACAGATCTGCCAGAAATTTTCTAGTACGAATTGGCATGAATGATCGATGTAGTACCGATTTTTTAAATAAAAATTGGGGGTCACCGGACTCGTTTTTGCATGCGAGTCGGTTTAAAAACAGCATTTTTGGAGGTTTTTTAGTACAGGGGTCTATGGGAAATGTGGCAAAAGTGACATCATTTAGTGTTGATTCAACAACTTCCCACTAAAGTTTTTTTGTCAGTTTTTTCACAAAATTTGCGCAAAAGTATGTTCTTTCAATTAACAAAATAAAAAGTGAGGTCAACTACCTATTTTTCACGAAAAATGAGAAAATGTGGCATTTTTTGCTTTAAAGCACTATACTGCGTATGCGTTTTGCTGCACTTGCGAAATCAAAACAAGTGCTTACCAGTACGAGTACCAGATTATGTCTAAGTGTATCAGAATAATGCATTGTGGGATATCTTGAAAACCTCCTCTGGCGTGGACCAGACACCTTACTTTAAGCAACTGCTGAATTAATGGAGTGTCAAATAACTTTGTGCGTTGACTTGTGTATTTTCACTAGACAAAGCAGTTTCAAATACACTTGCTCATGTCTGAATCACTAGGATTCTTTCTGTTTAAGTATCATGTATTCGAAGTTTACCCTCCTAGAGATAGAAATAGATGCTCTTGATAAATTCCAAAAATGTGACTTTGAATCCCATGGAAGTATGACAAATACTTTTAAATGCTAACAAATACACAAACTTGACAAACCACACAAACCCATACTACAAAATATATACATATATGTACATTACAGTCCAAATTCAGAAAGGTCCAACTATTTGCTACAAAGTGGGTCCAAATTGCAGTTCTTTTTTTCCCAAATTGCAGTTTTTAAAATTAAAGATCCACAATTCTTCACAAAATGTTTTCAAACAGATATTCAGAGTGCAAGGCCCTATTCCAGGCCAATATGAAAACGCTGATACACCGGAGAACCTGTATCCTGCTTTTTTGTTTACACTCTCAAAGGAATGGTGGCACTGACTTTTAAAAACTACAAACAAAAAGATCACTTTCAGTCAGAAATGAAAAACAATTTTGGGTCTTTTCACTCTGAAAAAATTATGATAGACTACATGTACTTTCAATGTCCCATATTCAATATGCAGGTATCATTGTACAATAACCATGTTACCACGTTGTGCGCAGGTTATGTTGTCATGTCATCTGCAGGACACTTAGTCAAACGGTTATCATGAAGGATAAGGCCCCCCAAAAAGCTTTGTCTCGGAAACCTGCGCGCATTGCTATGTGAAAATGAATTGAGCGCGTAGAGCTACGCGCTGGTCTTTCTCTCTCTTTTTTTTTTTATAGAGAGTAATCCAGTGATCGTCCTCCGTCCGAGTTGTTATTTGCTGTTGCAATTTTACCTTGAATTTTACTTTTTATTTCAACTGTCAAGACTTCCCATAGTTAAAATAGGTAGGATCATAGATTGGGCACTTCACACACGTAAGTTGGGCGAACAAAATTTTAAAGCGTTAAAAAACAAAAGATATATCAGGTACCACATAGCTAATTTCCTAAAAAGAATTAAACAATAAAAATTGCATACCGCATAGCTTTTTTGCAAACGGTTTCTGAGACAAACCTTTTCTTTTTTCTTAGCCTAACAAAATTTGGGGTTCTTTCGACTGCATATTGGGACATACGAAAGTAGTCTACTGCAACACTACATGAAGCATACCCATGCAGACAGTTTATTTGCTACATTTCCAGTCTTTTTGTACTCCAGATTTTATACAACACCTTGATAAACCATGTATTTGAGTCCGATACATAGATATAGAGGGGAGATACCAGACCCATGTAATGGCGGCGTCTGCCATGGCGCTCTAATTGGCGGGATTTGGGTATACTTGATTCCCGACAAAATCAACTCCAGGTTGCGTGTAGCGACAAATCGTGCAAATAATACTTTACAATAAAGATACGCCAAGCTTAACGCAAAGACAGGGCTGCGCAAAGCGTGTGTGTAGGTGTATTCAGTATGTGTGCATTATGACAAGATGCGATGCATCATCAGCAAATCCTTGATCAAGCCCATAGCCAGGGGGTGCGATGGGGGCGTTACACCTCCTTCAATTTGACAATGTACAAAAAAGGTCCATAAAAGTCCACAAAAAGAACACCCAAAGCACCAAAATATGTAAATGTAGGTCGTTTTTTAATAAAATACTGCACAAAATGCTTGCAAAAGTGCTAAAACCCCCTTTTTTTTTTTTTTGCTTGTCACTTTGTCAAAACCACTCAAATTAGTTTGGGGTCGACCAAAACGAAAATTGTTCCTCCAAAAGGTCCACTCTTTGAAAATCCCCACCCCCTTGAAAAAATCCTGGCTACGGGCCTGTCCTTGATGACGGAATAAAAATGGCAAGTCTGGTACCTCTGCAGTTAATCTATACGGTCTGATATCACTGATCTATTGATCAACCTCATGATTGTCTTTTTCTTAACAAAAAAAAAATTCAAATCCTTTTGAATTTTCGATGTAGCCAAGTCATCGTAGAGAGCTCAATAAATGAGTTCCTGATAAGGCTAAATAAAATTAATTGTTTGTCTCAAAGCTCCCGCGCGCATTAGTTTTAGTGTGCGTGTTAGTTTTTCAAAAAGTCAAAAAAATATTTTTTTTGACGTTTTTAATTTTATTTTGAAAAATATTCTTCATAATTGGCAAAAATTCCATAT
>JXSR01S015853.1:16683-30362 GCA_000969725.1 Ophiothrix spiculata
CAGCCATTTTCATGGCATTAAATTTAAATGATTTTAAAAAACAACCATAATTCCATATTTGTAATTAAAATTTTGGGTGCATTTTAATTTTGTGAACAAGACCATAAATTTGCAAATCCATTAAATTAAAATGCATTAAAATTTTCATGCTTTACTGTAATGCAAGGTAAAAATGTTTGCCTTAATATTGCCTTAATGCAACTGACCCTAATTTTCAAAAAAAAGATTGTATTTTTTAAGATGTTACTGTACAAAAGAAAACAAACCCTTTAGAAATTAGATTCTAGAAAAAAATCTGAAAATTATTGCCGAATTAAGTAAACAAAAAAGAACTTCAGCAGTTGTGTTTTGTAATTATGTTAATTCAATTGATTCCCAAATTATCTTGAGCCATAACCCTAACTCCCAAACATTTAAAAAACTATCTAAGTCTGAATACATCATACAAAAATGTCCTGTTTCCCCTAGGATTTTAACCCGACCTCTCGCATGCATCCTGATCCCATGTCCACCTTTGGCTAGCCATGGAGTATGGCCTGCCATGGCAGCCATTTCTTGCCCATATGTATCCCCATCTATTACGTATTTAGACTTAGGCGAATTTCTTGATTTTTGCTTGTTGGATTTTGTTGGACTGTGACGTATTATGTTATGTTAGCATGTCTACTATGCATAAATAGACCTTCATAACCCTAACCCCAAACTGCTTACAAACTATCTAAAAAGTCCAAATAAGTCATACAAAAATTTCCTGTTCCCCTGGGATTCGATCCTCCGACCTCTCACATCTGATCCCATGTCCACCTATGGCAAGCCACCAAGTGGGCAGTCATTTCGTGCCCAATTATGTATCCCCATCTGTTACGTATTTGGACTTTGTTGGACTGTGACGTGTTAGGGTTAATACATTCGTATAACTAGTACATTTTGCTTGTGATTCAAAAAAATCCTTGACCAAACAATCGACCGACCAATCAAGTTTTTCAAATTCATATGCAGGCAAGCAAACATTTTAAAGGCAGAATCAGTACTTATTTCAACCTTCAAATTTGCATTGCTTCGTCCATGCATTAATTATTAAATTAGTAACACTAGTAATAATTAATTTCAAAACTTTCTTCCATCCTACTTAAACATTACAACTAGCATATCATTTACTTGAGGGGAATAAAACATCAGCATACATATGTATTTTTTAAACTGATACAACCAACTGTCTAAGATTTAAAGATTTAATCAACAGTTTTGTTGTTGGTTTAAAAATAGACAGTACACTCATCTTTCTACATAAATCATAAGATTTTAAGAATAGTGCGGCACTAAAAATAATTTGGGTTGAAATCAATCTTTAAAAAGTGAGTCAACAGAGATGTAGACAGAATTTGACTAACTCTAAAAGGAACAAAATCATTGTACTCCGTTATCATGCCCACATAAAATGTGTAAGGGAATCAGGAAAGTACTAGATTTAATTAAACTATATGTCCTATATATACACATAAAATGCAAAATCATCCTACACATCTTGCCAAATAAAACACATGGATGAAACTAATCAAAATTCTTTTTATGATTGAATAATTTAAACCTGGGGGTACAAAAAAAATGATGACCAAACTTGTCCTCAATTGTATACAG
This sequence comes from Ophiothrix spiculata, assembly GCA_000969725.1. Taxonomy (NCBI): domain Eukaryota; kingdom Metazoa; phylum Echinodermata; class Ophiuroidea; order Amphilepidida; family Ophiotrichidae; genus Ophiothrix; species Ophiothrix spiculata. The sequence goes on from JXSR01S015853.1 coordinate 18,322, forward strand.
AGCACATTAGGCATACATGTTAGTATGTTCTATGTCTTGTATGGAATTGTTGCATTTTCCTGCAAGAATTCTGAATTCATTGACAAGGGTACTCAGGCCATGTATCTTAGTCAATTACTTCCTCAAATTTAACCAATTAACAAGTTAGTGAGTTTTTTGAAAACTTGTGAATTGTTCCTTAACAACTTACATAATCCAAAGGCTATACATTTTAAAAATGAAACACACATTCAAAGGAGCTACATGTAGATTTAACATCAAATATTCATATACAAGGTTCTTTAAATAGTTCTATGCATTTCTGACGGCTTCAAATTTTGTTGCATGTAAGTAAACTTATGTTTTGCATAAACCCTATAATAGACATCAAACACAAATAGTTCAATGCTTTTGATGGTCTTCTTCAATCAGCCTCAACGGAAATCTTGAACATACCCTCCGCAAAAGCATTCAACCACAACCCTTGGGGTCGCAAAAAAAGAGGGCATAATGAATGTTTGATGTATGTTTGATTTGTGGTCTGGGAGGAAGGTAAGCCTAATTCTTCAATGTCATTTATTTGTATTACATTTTCTGAACTGGAGATTTATTATGTTGATCTCCTCCACAATGTTTTTACTTATTGTTTGTGGATTTAATTTGTGAATGCGCCGAAGGTAGCAATCATGCAGTCGTGTTCTATGCGAGCGTACATATTCACGGCAAAAACAGTTCGCGTCTAGTACGCTCACGACTTTGAGTATGCGTTCATGAATTACTGACACAAACAATAGTTACTGTGCCATTAAATTGTGTACACACTGTATTTACATCTACGTAGAAATAAATAAATGTAATTTTATAGATGCTGCAGACAGTGTGTTCAAGACATTCATTGACACTTCCAAAATGTTTTTTCTACATCAACAGTGCTTACTTCTTATTCCAGCCTTATCATGTGATAAACTAGGGACAGAAAACAATTATAACTTCTCTGTTTATTATAATACAGTCATATTACAGTTGGCATTTTACTTACGTGTGTGTTAACTCATGATTGTCACCTCTATCTTGAGACCAACACAGATGTATAAATTGCAACACTAGTCATACATGTCAGACTCCTAGTAGGAAAGCTCTCCAATCACAGCTGAATGTATTTGATAACAAATCCACTCAAAAAATATCAGCAGTCCATTCTAAATTTGATTTATAAAACTTGCTTTTGTTTTTACTTACCATATTAATAACCTCTGGATATATTTCTTCTGTAAGTACCCCCCTCCCCGTTGTAATGAAGTCCACCAGTTCATTGAGACTAGCTCGTTTGATCTCTTTCCCTCTCAAATCGGACACCGCGTCCATGAAGTCAAAAACAACGCAGCACTGCTGTAACTTCTTGATCACCAGTTCTTGCTGCTCTTCATGCGGTGTATCTGGAGGAAACAAAGGCGGAGGGGGAAAAAGAGACATCTGTGTGAGCATTTCTATTGGTAAAAATAGTTGTGCATCTAATTGGGCATCCAATTGTGCATCAAGATTAAGTGCCTCAAATGTTGCGTCAACCATGATGGTAAGTTATATTCCTTTGTTAGTATATTTCAAAATATAAATAAATAAAACTGAACACAGCAGTTGACAAGTGTTGCTGACTTGTTAGACATCCATAGCTTGGTCCCGAATTGGCACGTTATATGTTCAACAGGCTGTTTCCCTTCGACAAAGAACGGGCCTAAACAGGTCAGCTATGGGCGAGCAGCGAGCTAAATTTACATGAGATAGGAAGTGACACAGTAGTTTCCCTGACAGCAACGAGTTAAGCCTGTCTGTCAGCACAAAATACCCCACATGGCCAAAAATAAATACAGGGGATATAAATTGAGAAATTAGCAAAGAACAAGTATATGTACAAGGTTTTATTGAGGCAGTGGGTCATAATTATACAATTATTAGGGGGTAAATTTAATATCAGGCATTACTTGAAATATAAGAGGAAATGCAATGATTCCTGCTTTGAGGGAGCACTCATTGAATAAGCAGTGGATATTTAGACTTATAAGTTAACCAAGTGTTGGTGATAAAGGTAAATAAATATGGCATAGCAGTAGTTTTCTACACCGTTTACGTAAAACGTCAACATGTGACCTGCTTTGGACCTATAGGCCTAATAGATGATATCACACTTATACCTGGATGTTTTACCTGAACGGTGTAAAAAACTTAAGGTGTCTATATAATTAGTGTACATCCTTATAAAGCATTATTAAACCTAACCCTGAATTGAGAGGTGTCCGATTTCTTGCCTTATCCAATGTTCACATAACCACAGGTCGCCTACTCCTACCTACCAGATCAGTATCTGGTTATCGGAAGCCGCAATGCCGAAACGCCGGTCACCAGTCGGCCACAGGTTGATATCGGATCATAATTAAAAACATTGTTAAAAAGCAACAAGTTTGAAGTCCGAATTAAATTGCAGCACACTTTCGCCATCTGTACGGCTCACGGACACCGCACAGTCTCCGCACGGACACGGGTCAGTGTTCGCTGAATTTCTACCAGTATGACACCGCAAACGCATTGTAATCTTATCACAAGGTTATGTGACCATGGTAAATGTCCAACTACGTCATAGGAGAAAAAACATATTTTCACCGGGATTCGAACCCATGACCTCTAGCGCCCCAAGCAAGGCACACCATTGATTAGCAGGCCATCATGGAGTTGCAACAATTTGGTCCCAACATAACCCACATCTACATGTATGACATATTCGAACTTTTCATGAGTTTTGACAGTGGGCTTTAATGAGCTCTGGTTAGGTAAGGGTTAGTGTGTAATTCTATTTCTATAAAATATTTCAACGTTGAATGATATTTCTGATTTCAGGGAAAATAATTCCCTCTCTTCAGTTCTGTTGAGCAACACATTATGAATGACTGTCAAATTAGGTAACCCATAAGTGTGTGTTACCATAAGTGTGTTAACACTTTAGTGACCAGGGGGGGGGTTCCTAGAGGCCCTACCACAGGTTTTTGCGCGTAGCACGTAAACGCATAAAAAATTTACATCACTGCTCCATGTGATTGTCAAACTTAACACAACGGGTCCCTCAGTGGCAAAAAAATTCAAATCAATCCAGTCGTTTTCGTGAAGTGATTTTTCGAAGGCGCTGTTCAAATTTGTTTTGCCCATAAAATCGAAACCAAATAACTTTTTTCTAATTTTATTTTTTGGTAATGTAATTGTACTTGCAATGTGCAAATTTGAGCAAAATTTCTTGTGAAAATTCCTTCGGGAACACGGTTTTTGAAATTTTGGCGGGAAAATTATTGATGCGACACAAAAAATGTTTTTTCCGCCACCATTTCGATACGGTTCATCCGATTTTCAAATTGTTTTTCTGTATTTTGGTCCTTTTTACATGCTTTGTCATTGACCAGACTTTCAACATAAAACTCATACCGGAAGGGTGTTTTTTTTAAGGGGGGGCCCTAGGAACCCCCTCCCCTTGGGCACCAATGGGTGGGAAATAACTTGGTCACTTAAGTGTTAAATTACAGATTAACATTTATTACTTATGGCAGGTGAATCTAGCATAGGACTTTTGTAAACATATTTTTTCTAGACCAGTTGCTGTGATAGGTGCAATGTACATGTAGTGTAACAAATTAGCTTTATTACTAATGATAAATTGATAAAGCCCTTTGAATGGTTTGGCAAACTGTATGAGGGGGCATAACACTTATACAAAGTAGGAACAATAATGTGCACAACATTAAAGCATACTACAACCAGTACTTTGACCATAGCTTTTAACATGGTTTGTTTGTTGCCTACCAATATCAGTTTTACCCATTTAAACACCTGTTGGTTCACTGATGAATGATACTAAATTGAAATAAACATATAAATTGATAATTATTGATAAATTTAACTAAACAAAGATATCAAATCAGCTTTATTATATTTTCAGTGAATCAATTTAGTCCAAATAACCAAAAGGATTTCTCATTCCACCCTCTGCAGGCATTGCTGGCAGTCAATATTCTCATCATGAAAAGGGGGTGATATTTATAGGATGTGTGAGAATCAAATGCATATATCTAAAATCTCTGGCTACATGCCTATTTTAACATTTGCCAGGTTCAGATTCACGATGTTTTTACAACTATCATACACATATCAAAGTTTGAGTTGCAAACTCAAGTCAGTTTTGCATTATTTAAACCACTGTTAGCTGGCATTTTGGGGCGGCTTTTCAGGTACCCGCCCGCGGTTTCAAGGCCGGGTAAAAAAGTTGACCAAGGGCTACTCGATATAAAATTCTGCTTCCACATTTAAGACAATAGACACAGCGATGATGGACACTTTTAAAACAGTTAGCCCAGTTTGATCCATTCTTAAAATATTTCAGAAAGTTGTGAACATCTATAAAAATACTTAATTCAAAGGAAATATTGAAGATGTTTCTCAGCAAGAGTGGCACGTATAGCCATTCATATTTTTGCTTGCCATTTCGGGTACCCGATTGCCCGGCCAAAAAACATGCCAGGCACCCAGGTACAAAAAAATACCTATACTAATGACAGGCTTAGTTCAAACTAACGAAGTCACAATGCATATACCCTTACCATTATGAACCTCCGTAAAGTTTGCTCCTAGAAACATATCTGTGCATTCATCAGAATAAAATATCTTATTTCTTTTCTCTACAACTGCATGTAGTTACCGACAACCCTCAAGCCAAAATACTGACAGTGTAATACAATATCATGAGACGCTTGTTGTATTTTACTTCATTTGGCTCCTAGTGACATATTATTACCTGTGAGGATCGATCGTTGACATTTTACAAGATTCCTTCACCCCTTAAACACAGGTTTGCTAAATTACAAAATATAAATTACCATACTTGTTCAGAGTTGACATGAAAGCAGAGTACATAATTCTTCCTCAAGTTTTTGGTTTTTTATTGTTCATTCCTGAACTCCAATAACACCAGGAAGGCTGCGAGTTATTTTTTCCCTGCTTAAAAAGAGAAAAAGGTACAAAGGTACACGGAGCATGTTCACCCAGCATAGAGAGTTTACATCTTCAGTACAGGACAAAACAAGACGTATGGGGTACACATAATGTGTTACGTGTTAAATGATATATCATGCTACGGAACATTTTCTTTCTGTATCATCTCTCAAATCCATACTAATTTGTGTAAACGCCTGTAGGATTTATTTGTGTAGGTCTTTAAACACAATCAATTTTTAATCAAAATTTACACTGTTCAACGTACTAATCGGGAGGGAATAACCAGAGATAAAAATGAAAACCTTGACAAATCTCCAGGTGATGTTACTGTCATTAGGCCTCAATTCCATCTTGGCTCTCTGAATGAAAATGCAGGATATAGATCATTAGCAGTATTATAACTAGAACCATTCTATCATAATTCTATGTAACTGTGATAGCAGCTGATTTTGTTTAGAATGAAATTCAATGATTTCAGGCTCATGTGAGACCAACATTATTTTAAATGTAACTTGAATATGTTTTGTTTTGTATTTCATTTCAAATGAACACATGATGAAAAAGGCTAAATTTACCCTTACATAAACAATCTAAAGATGATACATTGGGGCACTCCATACAAAGTGCAAATCTGCATTAATTTCTGAGATGCACATCCTAGATCCATCTCTGTAGACCGCTTTAAGAATTCTACACAACGCAGGCATTAACAAAGTGTGACGACCCTTAAACGCGTTCAAAAGTGTATATGATATGCGTTATAACGTGTAACCACAGATAATTATACGCACTAAAACTGCAGCGAATCAAGCCAAGCTTGTATGCATACATTAGGCACACTGTGCAGATCTGGATCTCTGTCCATGTAGAAGTAATTTTACGGTCTAAAGAGAAGTGGATATGCAATCCCATGCAGATTGTCCCATAGTCTTAAATTTGGAGTTTTAGTAAGAAACATTGACTAAATTAGAAATCTAAAATATGAAATATTTTTTGCTTCCTTATGAAAAGAGGTGTCATATTCAGTGCCCAACAATAACTATGTATGGTAAATACTATGAATTGTAAAGTAAATAGATTTCAATCACAGCATCAAGAAGTGCCCCTTTAAATCAATGATCTACAATCCTGATTTGGTGCCAAGTGAGATTTACAAACTTGTGTGCTTTTTGGAAAGGTACATAGAAGTCTACAGTGTATGTAACATGCGTCAATATTTAGTGTTTTAGATCTCTTGTCTGTACCTCTATTTGTATCAAACACAATGCATGGTTTTTATTTATTTTTTAAAGTGGAAACCAAACTTATGCATCGCACAGACTTATAAATGGCTTGTAAATTATACAGGTCTAGTTTCTAAAAAATCTTATTAAACTATGAATGTTGGAACGTGTATTAATTAAGTCAAGCTTCTGTAAATTCTAGGTAATTTGTTTGTCCACTTTTCATAGCCAAATTTGTGACATGTTATACAATGTAAATAAATGAAATTGAAATAGCATCAACAAAACCAAATTAGATTAAATTCAAAAATATCAGCTCTTTCTCTACAAATTAGGCCTAAATTTTTTTAGAATTGAAAAAAAAAATGTACCACCTAAGTAATATGTTGAAACAAAGCCCACTGTCCATTTACAAACTGGTTATGATTTACTTATGAAACCATTATCAATTTTGATTTGATGCAGTTGTACATACTATCTCCATTTTGCTCAAAATAAACTGAATCCCACCTTTTATCATAATCTACAAATTCACAAATCATTTGAAAGAGTATCTTCATCCTGCATATATCCTCCATTGCTCCTAGTTGTCATCACGTACTGTATGTGTACAAGCCACACACATAACCTTTTTCTACATAACAATGACCGTGCCGAGGTCAATGAATTTTTCACGTGAGTAATTCACAAAGGCTCGTTCACAAAAATGAAACTGTATGTGTAAAGTGTGAATTTAAACTTTCAATTGCTTGTCATGCAGTAATTAAAAATATATATATTTTTGGACAGATAATTTTGTTTTCTTTCGTAATTATCTCATATTTGAAAACCTTTCAGCCAGACAGTGACTACTTTTTCATATGGTTCAGATCTTGGTTTTGAATAATTTGTAGCTAAATATATTCACTGTTGTGTATAATGATTTTGACTAACACTTTTTGAAAACGGTGAGGTATTAAAAAGCACATACATGAACTACAAATTGTTTATCTTCAAAATATGTGGGACATTTGTATAGGCCTACTCAGATACATGTTGACAATATGGAAGTCCTTCATTTTTAAAAAATGTGTGGAGCTCAGTCAATTGCTCTCCCGGAAAAACTAGGGCGCTTAATTTGAGCATCCCCCAATTACTTTCCTGGACAAACCAAGGAGCTCAATTTCATTTTGCCCGGGGGGAGGGGGATCTGTCATCATTGTAAGGGGGTATCATGCGTGACCAATGACTTCCAAAGAGCACCCTAAACAAGTATTTACATAACATCAAAAATACATTGTAAGTATGATTGTTGAAAATTTACTACATGTACCCTAAGTAAGTAATCATTTTTTGTTTGTCTCTAAGCAAGTATTAACCATTTGTATTATAGGCCTACCCTAAACAAAGTGATATCATTTTGCTTTCCTTGCCCCGATATTGGCACTTCTATATTGTAGGAATGAATTGCATTTTATTTATACCACCACAGGGCGAATTACCCTACATTTGAGTTAGCCTGGATCCAGGCTTGAAGAGGCTAAAGTCTATGTACTGTATTTCTAGTATCACCATGAGCTACCATGGCACTCTATTGGTTCCATTTGTTTACAAGGTTTCTATAATACATTGGTCTATCTTGTTCCACTTGTAAGGCACAGAAATGAGAATCCAGAATAGAACATTAATGATATGACCTTATTCAGGGCAAACTTGTAGGATTTAGGATGTATAGTTATTAAGAGAAAATTAACTGGGCACTTTTGTGACATTTGAATTCAATTATTTATCAGGTATTAGGGTTTTCTATATAACTTTTCTTTTGGATGAGGTGGGGTAGCTTGTAGCTACTTGTTGATGGGAGCTGGTATTTACTATCATCTTGTAATATTATGGGGGTGAACTTGTTAGACCTACACTGTACTTTTAATGATTTTAGGATTTGCAGCTATTAAATTGAATTTTCTTATATATCTTGCTTTTGTAACTTCTTGGCCTCTTTGTTTTAACTATTTATTTTGCAGGCTTAATAGTGATTTAAATTTGTTGAAATTTACAATAAAAAGCTGAAATTCACACAGAACTATATTGGCTTTCTAACTCAGACAAAAGCACCACAAGGACTTGAACCAAGTCTACATTTGAGTGTGAATAGCCACTTTCTCATACACTGAGAAAAAGGTTTACACAACTTTTAAATAATCCCTGTATTCGCACAGAACACTATCATTTCTATGTTTAAAGTTTACATAATAACTGTTATGTAAAATTTAACTTTTTAATTAAATGTAAAATATTACTAAATTAATATGTACACAAATCTACATATGAATTATGTAAATGATTAACCAACAAATTATGTAAAAAAGAAGAGCATAAATGTTTTGTAAATATTTACATATCATTGTTATGTAATTTATTTCAAATTATTTATGTAAAGTAAAATTAATTTGAAAGTAAATAAATCATTGCATACTGATATTCTTTTTTTTTAACTCCGTGGAAATCACAGCCCATGGAATGCATTCATGTTATATTAAATAAGTCCAAACTTGGCTATAATTTGCCAGGACTATTACAATGTAGCCTTTTAGGAAGCTTACTACACAAGTTACTTACAGAGTTTCAATGTAATTTATATTTCATCAATTTTTTGCATATATTGTATGTGTAAAGAATACACAACTTTGGTAAACAATAAATTTAACATAAGAAATAGATACTAACATTTTTACCATATTTCTACATAACTTGTGTTATTTTTACCAAATAAGAATTTACATAATTTGTTTTTTCATATTGTTTTCTCTGTGTACGCTGCATCATCATATGCGCAGTTATTACACAAATACCCTTAAAAATAGTGATAAATCTTGCTGATGTTGATGAGGTTAAATCCACAGATCCTTGAGAAAATCAGAGATGAATATGCCGTGGTTTGCAAGTGGATTTTCCTGAGATTTTAGCAAATGTTTAGAGCAAAAGGTTGAATAAACCCTAACTTGTCAGTTTCAAAAATATGTATGGAGCATAACTGATCCTAAAAAACGCCCTTTTTGTGTGAATTCTTGATCACACCTGATATGCCCTTTCAATGATGAGAGACCCCTCGGACATTTTGTTAACATTACCATAATGGCTTGAATATTGTCCCACCATTTTTGAGCGTGAACTAGGGTCAAAGTTAGGGGATGTGCATTACAAGAGGACTCATGTAAGTGAACCTGAACTGGTCGATTTACTGGTCAAGGTAAATGAATTGACCTTTATACAGGATGAGTCAAATTATAGTGTAATCAACGGAGGAATTTTTTTACAGGAAATCTGTTAATGTTTATCAACTTTAATTATACTTCATAAATAGCAAATTTAACAGCTTTCATGAGAATTTTTGTTTCTTCAAATTGACCAATGCATTCAAAAGTTACAGATACAGGTAAGTAAAGGTACCCAATTTTGATGTCGAACAAATTTGCTTCAACATGAACCCTTTACTTACAGCAGTGGGTAATATCTTATAGGTTGTGCATTGATTAACTTGACGCTGCATTCGAAATGTTAAACGGGCACGCATTGTGTAGAGATACTGAAGAAGATTCAATGATGCAGATCAAAGTACTGATGGTCATTTCAGATATCAGTGCACAATCTTGTCAACCAATGCCAGGAGATAAATCATGGCGTAACAATGTAGCAACCGGCACTGGCATTTTGTTGCAATTAAGTACCATACCAGGTTGAAGTGTCGTGTTGAAGATCGCCGTCTGTTTTGTCTGTAGTTTTACAGATCCCAACCAGGTCCCATTACCTCAAGCTATTTAAAATATTGTTTATAAGCTAAAGACCACGCAACTCTTCGGAAACAAGGAAGGCTCTGGAAAATCCAGATCTGTATGATTCAACAAAACAACTGAATTAGAAGAGCTTTTTCAGAGACCTGTACATTACTTCAAGAGTCAACCCACTACTCGATATTTCACAGTCCACATTCAACAACCTATTGTTTTCTTTTTTTTTATTTCCATAGGCGTTCCTATCATAACAATTGACAGAGACAACAGCCTATGTTACCAGCACGCACGTAAACTAAATAGCGCAGTTTGTTCGCTGTTCAAATTGGGTACCTCCACTCAATTGACTATAACTTAAGAATGCGTTGTCCGATTTAAATGCAATAAATTTTCTAAAGCTAATGAAATATGGCATCCCATACAGGAACAATTTTGCAATAGAATAAAACTGGTTATGTAAAATCACTGATTAGATTACACTTTATTTTGACTCACCCTGTATAAACCAGAGATGTAACACATACAATCAAATATCGTGAAATGCGTAAAAATGCCATTCAAACGGAGCAGTTTCCTATTCTTTTGTACTTGGTTTAATTTTCTGAAAATACAAATATTTTGAGTAAATTTCCTGAATTCAGGAAATTTCCTGAAAAGTTACATCCCTGATAACTAACTTTTTTCCTATTATTTTCATATTAATGAATAATTTGAAAAACTTTATTGGTGTAACCAAAAACAAAATGTGAAAGTCAAAGCATCTCAAACCTATCTCTGCACAAGGTTGAAAGCATTTTCCTTTATTTAGAATTAGACAACCAAAAGTGATGAAAACCTGGAGATGAAATTCTGTGTAAAATATACACTAACCTTTCACAAATGTATAAAATTGAAACACAAGCTTCATACAAATCTAATAATGCCATTTTAACCCTTTCGTTCCTATAAAACGCTTGAGCGTTTCCAAAGGAACTTACGAGAGAATGCTCAGGCGTTCCAATTCATCGAGTACATATTAAATCAGTATGAGCTATGAAAATTCAGGACTGAAAGTAAAATCTTATCAGAGAATACTGTAACACAACTAGGTCATCAAGAGGCAACCTGTACATGTATTTGATGCCCACAATATTTGAGAGGCTCCCAGTAAGCAGATATAAGCGTTGTAAGGCTGTGATGATCAATAAAACAAACAGCCCAGGTCTAGTGAGAGCATTCTCATTAAGTGCCAAGTCTGCCCTTGTACACAGGCAAGTCTTCGCAGTGCTTAAGTTGTTTTTTCTTGTGTACATAGAAAGAAAAGCATTATAATTTTTTTTTTGAAAATTTTTAAAACAGTAAATAAAAAGTATTTTCCCAATTCCTGGTGCTTGGGAAAAAGTTTTATTGGCAATTGTTACATGTAGCTCAATTTCTTTTATATAATTCTCAAATTTAGACTACACATTGCTTATTGATCATTTTTTTGAAAAATCCCAATTATTTTGTAAAATTTCAGTCGATCTCTTCTTGAAATGTTCCAAAAGCTCCAAACATGTTTTCGGGTATCTCCTCTCTGAATCTGTGGTGGCCTGGCCATAGAGGTGTATTAGTATCAAAACTAACATGAAATTCAGCTTTAATAAAGGCCTTTACTTTGAAATTATATGGGACAGTACACACTATCTCAAAAGTACTGTGGCTTCAGACCTTCACACTTGAGGAGTCGGAGCCCCCTTTGCTCTCCCAACATCCAAGTGTGTTTCATTGAGCTCCTCACTGTCATTACAAAAAAATGTTTCAAATAGGAAATTTGGAATATTTGAAATTGACACTCAATATAAAAGTCAGGAGATAGATTGACAGCTCGATAACAGAAACACTATGAATCTCACAATACCCCATTCATGAAAATTACTTTTTCCTTTAGTCCAAAATATGCCATACACCAGAGTAAGGAATGATCACAAATTGAAATCACTGCCAGAGCAGGGATGGCCCAGTGGCATACTGAACAAAAATTCTTAAAATATGGTATAGAATTCCAGCAATGGTCACATTT
>JXSR01S015853.1:30818-41593 GCA_000969725.1 Ophiothrix spiculata
AAATTGGTTTTTCGGCCGGCACTGTTTCATTTTTTGGCCGATTTCAATAAAAAAAAAAGGTGTCAAAATGATCAGGAGATCAAACGAGCTTTTACCGTTTAAGTGATTTGAAACATCACCATTTTACAACCCAACACTATTTACATCATGGATAATTGATGCCTTTTACATAGCCGACTACAGCAGCATGCCATATTTTACTTGGCGCGTCATGTGTCCATCTTCTTTTAAGCATATCTCAATAATAATAGTCCCCATAATAGTAAAAGTATTACATTATCTGAAAGGAAATTGAACAAGGAATTCAAAAATGCAGTAAAAAAACAGTATCATATGTAAGGTATTAATACTATACGGTCATGCGCCATGAAATGGTACATATGAAAAGGGTGGAGGCGTTACATTTTTCAAATTTTATCGTCACATTTTTTAATGTATCAAGAGAACCACAAGTCACATGGAGCTGGTTAATATCTCATTCTGTTACTAATTTATCTGGCTAAATATGTGCCAAGAAGTATATGTCTGCAATATTTACTTTTTTTGCAACCACTGTTTTAGTGATGTGGTGTTAGGGGTGGAGGAGAATGCGGAGTGGGAGAATGCGGAGCAACATGTAGTAAAACATAGGAAATTATGCTAACCTTACTTTTTCTATTCACTTTGTGTCTTACCCAACTTGGAAAGTCATTTATTGGATATCATATTAAACATTAAATTCTACATAAAATGACAGGTAAATAAGCCTTGTAGACCTTTCCTATTCCCAGATATTGCCATTGAAAGTAAGAATTTTGTGTGAAATTGTTAATTTTCAATCTTTGTTTGTCAATTTTGAATGATTCTGGTTTACACAAACGATGAAGGAACCAACTAAAAAAACCTGAATTTAAGAGTTGTTGCGATTATCTGACAAACAAACACTAAAAGAGTCTCATATTAGAGCCCCCTGCATCTCCAAAGTTGGAATTTCTACAAAAAGTCACACAAAAACGGTCATTTTCGGGCAAAATTGGCTACAAATTCACATTTTGTGACTAAATGACACAGAATGCAGGTATTGAACTTCACCATGAGAAATCTGGATTGATTACTAGAGGACCATGAGGACATCATGTGTTCCATTTTTATGTATTGACTTTTCCTGAACTTTCTTATAAGATGTCTGTCTACTTGCGAGTAATATTAGCTGTATGTAATAATTATACAATTGAAACGGTCCATTTTAATCTTTTTCTATGTGCCATGCCTCTGCTAAATGTGTTTATGTATTTAACATAAAGTTTGTGCCACCTGTAATGTGACACCTTATGAATGATGACAAACTATAAACACTAATATGATCAAGCATGAACGAGAACTTTTGTCACATTGTGGCAAATTGGCAATTTGGAAAATATAATTATTTTAGTACGGATGGCACGTTTTGTAATTTGGACCACCCTGTATACTAAAACTAAACAATTTTGATACTTTAACTTGAATTTTCCCTATTATGTTGTTCTTTCAAGGTGAAAGAACATAAACAATCAGTTACAAACTATGTTAAACTTGTTAAAAGGGGGTAGCACTTTATATTCAGAAATTCTATATAACATTATAATATATACGTTTTGACCACCCTGTATTTCTGTAGGACAAAATAATGTTGCATTAAAAGTTTGCATTTTTTGGCAGACTAGAGTGTCCCTAGCTCATCTTTATTAGTTTTAGTCAAGTTATCATAGGCAATAAGAAATTACAATGGAATAAAATTGTTCACTTTTTATGCATAAATATTTTTGTTACACCCTGTATAACTTTTGGAACACCCTGTATATTGACCTGAAAGTATATGTGTACCGCCACGGCAAAAGGGTCCAGTTGTCGACTCCTACATGTTGCTCATTGTAGCATATCTGATGTATACAAATACCATACATTAGATATGCTACAAGGAGTAACATGTACGAGCCGACAACTGGACCCTTTTGCCGCGGCGGTACACATATTTGTTTTCCTTACATTCTCAGCTTTCCAAATATATATACTTTTATGTATGTCCAACAAATAGTTCAGCAACTACATGCTTTTAAGAGCATTTTAGAGCATCAGAGACTAGGTTTTAAGGCGCTATAGAGTTTTGCTCCCCTTAATCGCTCCCCTTAATTATTCTGGGAGAGTGGTCTAAAGCTCTCCTAAAATTTGATCTGTCTGTAGTCAGTTCCTTTATATTCCTCTTCATTTGCTCCCCTTAAAAACTCCAGGAGAGCTTTTTATTACTCTTCTGTTCATTTTAAAACTTAGTCCCTGGAGCATGTAACACGTTTTAGTACCAATTCCTGGCGCATGACTATACATGTTCCTCAAAGAAATGTGAACAGATTTTATCAAAATTTTGGTTGATAATTCCATTTTTATCCAGATATTTACCTCAGACAATTAAACATTGCTATAAAGCTCATACACTGAGCTTTATGAAAATTTCAAACAAAAAGATACTAGTATAGGGCCATCAGGGAAAAAAAATTGTTTTGATTTCTCAGTGCGTACCACTTTTTGTTCAACTTTTTTATCGCTTGAATGAAAACTACATTATAACCTTACATCTTACACTGTCTTTTATTGCATATTTGTATTCCTTGTAAAATTTCCTTTCAGAAAATGTATAGGCCTACTTTTAACACCATGGAGGGTTTAGTTGTTGAGATATGACTGAAAGAAGGCGAACACATCTCACACGTAGCAAAATATGGCTTGTAACGAAAATTTGGCGAGGTTAAAACGCATGGCCTTAAAACAATACTATAAAGTGTTAAAAATGAAGCGCCCCCTGTCACCCATGACTTTTGATTTTTTTTTAGCTTATTGGGTTTGTTTTGGGTAGATATTTATACCCTCCAAATGATTTGGCTTAAATATGCTTACTTTTTCGGTTATTGCTACTTCTGAAATTAAATTCGAGATCCAGAATTTCATTCCACATGAATTAGTATAGGAAAGCATGCGCTTTTTATCCATTTTTCAGTGGCAAAACAATTTTTGACAAAATACACTTGAAAACACTTTTAGAAAGTCACAATCCTTCATTTTATGCAGTTTTTACTATAAAACATTTTTGATCAGAATCTTAGAGCATTGCTTTAATGATCACTGGAAATCCCAAACGAGGACTAACCCTTCAACACAGCATGATTGGCATCATACAAATAATAGAACACCTTACATTTCTTCTTCTTCTTCTTCTTTGGGAGTTAAGTCGGCAGCTTCAACTTTAAAAGTCGTACATTCGCCAACTGCAGTACAAGTCTAACATTGATTGTTAAAAAATGTTTGAGATTTAACCAAGTTTAGATCACACATATTCATCAGTTTCAGCAAGATAACTGAATACAGTTTTCATGATTTCTTTTGCTACTGGCAAAATTTGAGATGCAAGACACCCACATCAGCTTCAAGCCTACACACACTCTTCACAGACCAACGTTACAGTCTCAGTCTATTTTAAGACTAATAACATCCTCCCAAAAATAAACATTTTAATATATCTCTTGTATAAGGTTCTGATTCCAGGGACCTGGGTATTATGACATCAGCTCAGCACACAGGACATGTCCAAGTCAACTTTATGCCTGCTAAAAATATTCACAACCCTGGCAGGCCCACAATGTCATAATGGTACATTCTGGAACTTTGATAAATATGTGAAGTATAATACAAATTAGTGAATTTGTAAACTTTTCATGACATTTATATATATAAAAAGATTTAAAAGTAAAAAAGACTTGTTAAACAAATTCAGGTGTTTAATAATAATAGCAAGCAACAGGTATTGCAGTCTGGATTGACGTCATCTTACCTAGACTACATACATGTACAGAGGCACAACTCGAGAGAAAGTACAACAATTTTGATTTCAGATGCAAGCTCTGATCATGACGAGTACATTTTGTCGATATGACATTTTACGGAGTTATCGCTGTGTTATGATAGGTGATTTAGACAATCATACCACTTCAGATTTTCATAACTTTGTAAATCATTGAGGATGTACATGTATGTACTTAGACGGTGCAGTAGGTTTCAAAAAATCATGTCCATGATTTTAAAGGTACATGGTCTGATTTTTCACATTTTAGTTTTCACACATGAAAGATCATTACTTACAATGTTTTTTAAATTTTAGTTAAATCGGCCAAGCCATTTTGATTTCATGATCAATTTATCTCCGAAACATGTTTCAGCCATAAAATTTCAAATATGAGAATATTTTGGTACCAAAATCTCTTGATCTGAGGGTCACTCAGTCTATACAATGTAGTCGGTCACCAAACAAAATTTTCACTAACAAACATTTGGTTGTGACGTCACCAAATATCTGCGATCAAATTGAAAGTATAGACCAGTAACAAACACTGATGCTGCTTCAATGACTTTACCTTGATTCAATTAATGACAAGTGCAATTTAGCGCAAAATTTTGCTTGGTCTGAACTGGGTTGAAGTTATTTTATTTGGAGTCACTCGTCATGTTGATGTCACAACCAATTGTTTGGTCGTGAAATTTTGTTTAGAGGATAACTCTAGACTGACCATGAAAGTTTGCAAAAATGCTGACCCAATCGGATTGGGCTCCTGAATGAGAAACTGGATTAACATCTAAATTACTGGAAACAACACTGGAAAGGGCATTTACCAATATGACAACAGTGTCAATATGACAACAGTGTCATAAGTATAAACGTTAATTACCCTGATAAGATTTAGTTCCAATATCTAAATCAATTTGCACAACTGACCATCTATGTCAATGGTAAACATGTATCATGCCTACATGTAGGACATGTACGTTTTATGCACTTGTCAAAACACACCAGGACCCTGGGTACGCAGGGATGGCCGGGAATTGGACTTGACTCGAGGTGTCTTTTTTAAATTGTGAACTCCCCGACCATGCCCCTGTCAAGTCCCAGCCATATGGACGGAGTGATGTTTGGGTGCCAAATCCCGACCAAGTCCCGATGCCTGCTAGCCGCCATTCCATTGTACTTATGAAGTTATTGGTATCTATAGCCTAATCCCGGTCAAACATCCAGTCCCAAACCCCGGCCTTTTGACATGTGTAAACTCTTATGAACAAGTTCTGGCATGTGCCTGGTACACAGGGGCAAAATTTATGATCAACTCCCAGCTATGAGGTAGTACAAATCCCAGCCATCCCGAGTACCCAGGGGCAGGGGTGTTTTTTGACAAGTGCATTACACTTAAAACAATACACCACAAATTATGGCCTTAATCATAGCCTTTATTGACAAGTACAAACTCTATTCTGATTAGACTTGACACTTCAACTGATAAAGACAGTAAAACAGAGGACACACAATATGGTTTGCACCAGAGGTTCTCAACTAGTTCTTAAAATGCGCCACATGATCTAGAAAATTGAAGCGTAAAGCGCCAAATGCGCCATTTTCAGTGCTTTTCTCAGGAATTTCGTTGTTTTTTGAGAGGATCAAGGTGTCAATCAGTGCTTGCCAAAGCGCCAAATGTGGCACACGCGCTGCTAGTTGAGAAGCACCGGTTTACACTCTTAGCAAAATTAGTCCTTAATTAGGGTTACCCAACATTTTTCATGTTGCAAATTGATGTCAATTTGCCAACTATGCAAACAATTTACTGAAACCGAATTTGCGCCAACTTCTTTTTCAAATTGGAAGAAACTGATTTTGGTTCGCAAGTCTGATGGTGACTGAGTCATGTCAAAATATTGACGATCAAAATATTGACGATCTCAAGCTTTTTTAAGGATCTGTGAGGAAAACTTTCTCAAAAAAATTGCCACCGCTTTACAAGGATTTGACCTTAGCAAAGAGAAAATATTGAAGGACCACAGCATGGGTACCTTTCCAAATAGATGGTAAAAATCTACTTGAGGAATAGTAGAAGATAGTCAAATTGTTTTGAGAAAGTTCTTGGCACAGCATTTGAATCACCTGTTGTCCAGAACTACAACATCATTGTTTCAAAGGGTATGAACAACTATCCCTCAACAAAGGAGGACTATTTCATCATTATCTAGCGGTAGCTTTTGTTTCTAGCTATGACAAGTTACATATATACCAAGGACAAGTTTAGAAGTTCCAGTACCTGCGTCAGCTTGTCACAGGTCATTGCACAAAGTCGCCAGATCATCAGTTTGCTTGATGAGGATGTGCAACATAAAAACTTGTTATTTTATAACCACAGGAAGCCTACTGTGACAAGAATAATTTGGTTGATATCTCTCAGTTTGAACAAAATGGAGGAGATAGCCTCTTCTTGGACTGGTGAATTCAATTCTCAGGCATGAAAATTTAGTATTGAAGTGTTTGCACCAAAATCATTAGTCAAGGCTGAAAATTGGCCAAATAAGCAGGGAAAAAAGTCTTTTACACCCATTTTCAAAAACATGTTAAGGCTGGGGTAGACTTTCAAATGGCATAAACCGTTTTTGTACTCTAACTTTCAATCTAATTGCGTAAACTATATTAAAGTACACATTTTTAGAACCGGATTTTTATCTTGAACATGATGATGATATTAGTTTTTGCCAAAAAATGTCAATTTTGGGAAAAAATGCCAAAAACCATATTTTTTGCCCCAAAATTTCTGGAAAGCCTAACTAAAATTTGCATTCGTGAAATTTTGAACTTTTTGGAATTTAGAAACAAATGTCTATGAACGGTTTTCGCAAATTTTTGATTTTTATCTTATTTTTTGAAAAATTGTCAAAAATAGGCCATTTTGGTGGCAGCGATGGGATTGTTAGCATTTTTTTACCTATTTTTGGCAATTTTTTGAAGGAACAATTTATGTTTTATTAAAGTCGATTTCAAGAGATATTCTGCTCCCCTCAACTCATGTTTAAACATGTTGTTTGTATTCTGATAATATGAGCAAGATGGCTGCCATGTAACATAGCTCTTGACTCACCTTACCAATATAGGTACGCCGGAGTCGCCGGGTCGGCTCCAACGCCACAACCTTGCTGCTTAGTCACTAAATTGATTTGTCACAGGATTTATATTGGTCAGAGGAATTACCAGAAAGAGGTGGCATTGGTCAGTGGAGAGGGACACACAGAGGAGGTTGGTTTGGTAAACTGGCATGGATTTATATTGGTCAGAGGAATTACTAGACAGAGGGGACATTGGTCAGTGGAGAAGGATAGACAGAGGGGAGGCTGTTCAGTATTAAGGTGGTTCTAACGGCTACGGTGTCCTGCATAGAATTTGTTCAAAATTTCACAGAATGTGCAGAATGATGAAAAAAACTTGTATTCCAAATTTTTCCATCAAAGCGTTTTGAGTAACGCTATTTCTTATTTTCCAATTTCCCATATAGACTTTTTACATGGCAAATTTGGCCACCATGAAAATTGGACAAAATTTGACAAATTTCTGAAAAAAATACTATAAATTTACAAAATAATTTTTTTCTGTGGCAGTAGTTCACAAAAGAAACTATTTTTTGTTTCTTTGCATGGCAAACTGATCATAGATTATCATAAATTTTGATTTAAAGAAATATCTTTCATCGTTTACGAATGCGAGACTTCTAATGTTTCTAATTCTCGTTAATTTCTAGAAACACTGAATAGCCAGATTTCTCAGAATTTTCATTCATACATTTACTTCCCATGCTTCAATTTTAACAAACAAGGTGTCAAATTGAAGCTTATCAAATTTGTAACAATCTCTCGTTGGCTTTTAAAGTTAAAGTGTTTCTAGAAAATTTTATAGGTGTTTGAAAATATGCCTAAATTTAGGAGCTAAAAAATCATTTTTCTTGATAATGAAACACTTTCTGGCAAAAAGCCCACGAGAGAATTTAGCTATTGTGATCCTTCACCAGCCCCTAAAATTTGAATGTCAAAGCACATTCCCTCTTGACATGAAAATTTAAAAACTCTGATTTTTTAGGGAATTTCCAAAAAAAAAAGAAAAACATAAGAAATCTGCCAAATATTATAAAACTTGATATATGTTACCTTTAAAGGGTTGTCTTTAAATGGAAATAGGTTTTGGTTCCCATTCCCAAAAGCTATTCACTTTATAGCTAATTTTCTGACATGTGTAAATAGCCGTTAGAGCTACCTTAAGAGTAGGTCAAGGGATGTGGGCAGGATCTTTACAAAAATTTACACCATCTCTGGTGTAAATTTACATCGATTTACTGTTGATAATTAACTGCTCATTAATAATTCAATGATGATATTGCTTTGTTTATTCAATGATGTTATTGTTTACTGCTCATATTCAATGATTGTTATTGCTTGACAGGGGAAAGCAATTTTTACTGTTTCAAATAAATTTCGGACGTGAAGCAGCCACTGCGTAACGTATCCACAAGTTGTGACAAGAACGGGACACCGGGAAGTACGCAACACCATTTGCAATCAGTAATCCACAGCACCGCAGCATCGCGCGTGCCTGAAAAGCGTGTACTTGCATAAAAAGCCCACAATTGTTACGCCAGGCTTTAAATGTTTGTGTCCAAGAATTATTTGAAACAACTATCTAGTTCAATGTAAATCTTGCAGTACTTACTTAGTCTCCAAGTCTAACCAGATCATCAAGAGCATGACAACAGAATCCAGTATCTAGAAAGAGAATAATTTATTCTCTTTCTAGATACTGGATTCTGTTGTCTGATCCTGGCACCATGACTTGACTTAAGAATCAAGTCATGGGAAATATGTGTAGTAAAACTGCCATTTAAGCTTTCAAAGTTTTTGACATGAAATATTCGAAAAATAAAATACCTAAAAAAAATCCTCTCAGCATAGACAGCATTCGTAAATATTCTATAGGGCCTAATCATTACAGAACTAATTTAAAGCAAAAGCTGAAATTTATCACCTAAAATTTGGATGTTTAACAAAGATTAGGTTGTCCAATTCGGAAACCCAATGTTTCAGCATCCAAGCTATGTTTTGGTCCCAAAATCACACTTTTTGATTTTAAATGTTAACAAGTCTCCTATCATGAGATGCACAAGACTCTCAAGGAAGACACTGATTATAAAATTTGTGAATAGCTTCAATATTTTGGCTGAATTTGAGATGTTGACTTAGTCTCAACACGGTATGTACAAACATGCTTAACATGGCAGTTTTACTACATAGCATTTACCATGACTTGACACTTAGTCAAGTCTTGGTGCCAGGACTATTCTGTTATCATAAAACACAATCAACTCTCCGCAATGATAATCTTGTTGCATCAATCGTGTGGGGAGATATACAAATTCTGAAAAAGCATGTACAGGTAATGACCCTTTTTTGTTTTTGTACATTACCCACTGATAGCAAACCTTTATCATACGTCAGCATATAGATGAAGCCGGGAGATGGAGCTTTTAAAAGCGGGCATCACTGTTCAGTGTCCACACAGTGTGATGACTGAAGAACATGTGAAGAAGTACCATAATAACATCCAAATTTCATCTTTGATGTACAATGGAAATAAATGAGCATGTAGCTAGTTTGTAAAACTTGCTCTGATCTTGTGCCTCATACATGTATCCTATATGAGGCACTGACGTTGAGCAAATTCGGCAGCCTGCAACACATGAATTTAAATGGAACTAGCATCCACCATACGGCTAGTCCGAGAGCTGTGACCATGGACCATCATTAACTTTTAACATTGGCTATTGTAATTTCTATAGGTCCCACAGGAATAATGCGTAATACTTTGGCCGTTTAATTTTTTACATGAAATATTTGAAAAATAAAAAACCTAAACAAATTCCACTTGGCATAGGCAACATCTTTTGATAATGTAGAATCATTACAAACATAATTAAAACCCAAAGAAGAAATTTATCATCCAAAATCTGGACGTAAACAAAGTTGAGGTTGTCAAATTAGGAAACCCAATGTTACAACATACAACTTACAAGGTAAGTTTAGGCCCAAAAATCACACATTTTGAATCTAAATGTTAACAAACCACCTATCATGAGATGCACAAGACTCTCCAGGAGCTTACTAATTATAAAATTTGTGAACAGCTTCAATATTTTGGCTGAATTTGAGGTGTGGACTTAGTCCTAAGATGGTCTGTACAGACATGCTTAAATGGCAGTTTTACTACATAGCATTTCCCATGACGTGACACTAAGTCAAGTCATGGTGCAAGGACTACCATACGGCTACCTGCGTTTTACAAATGTTTTGTTTTATTGACAAGATACAAACTTACTTTGAATGCTCACTTAAACTTACAATTAGTTTGATGGGAATAAATTTTGCTCGTTTATTTCCATTGAGGATGTAATGGAAAGTTGTTTTTTACCTCTAAACACATGTTCTTCAGCCATCAAACAATTAATTTGAGATGCTGGCAATGCTAGATGATGCCCGATTTTATAAAGCTCCATATGAAAAAGATTTGCTGTCATTGAGTGAAGTTGATCCGGTATATTCACATTGGGTATGTTTGAGGCTGACGTTTGTGTACAGGTTCATGCTCTACGAAATTTGTATGGCTCCCCAAGGGCTTGAAAAATGAATATACCACAGCCAGATATTTCGGGTAAATCCCAGACAATTTGTGTGCATTTATTTTCTTAAACGCAAGTAGTCGTATGATGCGTTACAAAATCCAAAACACAAGTATTGTCTCAAATAAATTTCGGACAATTCAGAACATGATTTCTGAACGCAGCCACCACATATCCACAAGATGAGATAAGAATTGGACATAGTTCCATCGAATGTAACTCCAGCTCGTCCCTCCCTCGGAGTTACAC
>JXSR01S015855.1:9732-19794 GCA_000969725.1 Ophiothrix spiculata
CTCCAATACCCTTGATCCTACCTGGACCAAACTTCGCCATGTCCCCTGAGTGTTATAGGGGTGGTCCGGTAGAGGTCATCTAATGTCAAAGGTCAATTTGAGGTCAAATCTTAAAATTGTCCAAAAAGTTGACCTAATGTCATCCCAGGTCATTTTGAGGTCATGGCCATAACTCAAGAACCCTTGACCCTACTTGGACCAAACTTTGACCATGAATAGCTATTGCCCCCTTAATGTCATAGGGGTGGTCGGGTAGAGGTCATCTCAGGTCAAAGGTTGATTTGAGGTCAAATCATAAAACTTTCCCAAAAGTTGACCCAAGGTAATCCCAGGTCATTTGAGGTCACAGCCATAACGCTAGAACCCTTGACCCTAGCCGGACCAAACTTTGACCATGAATCGCTATTGTCCCCTGAGTGTTATAGGGGTGGCCCGGTAGAGGTCATCTAAGGTCAAAGGTCAATATGAGGTCAATTCTTAAGATTGTCCAGGAAGTTGACCTAAGGACATAGCCATAACTCTAGAACCCTTGACCTACCTAGACCAAACTGGGATCATCAATACCAAGTTTCTCTCAGATGTTTAGAAGAGGACTGGTTAAGATCATTTATGGTCAATACTCAATTTACGGTCAAATCATAAAATTGAACAAACATCAAAGGTCAATTCAAGGTCATCCATAACTCTGGAACTTTTGAGCTTATCTGGATGGACCAAACTTGGACCTTGAATAGCATTTTACCTTTTGAGTATTTTAGGGGGGGGGGTCCAGTCAGCTAGCGGGGCCTGCGTGTAGCGCGGGTACCCCGCTAGTACTTACAATTGGTGCAAATAACAAAATCTTTATTTAGACCTGTAACCATAGCAACGGTTAAAAAATATTACTTTGTGTGGAACATTATTCCAGAACGAACATTTTGAACAAAACTGGGCACTTTTGAAATTTCGAATTCCATAGGCCCATCTCATGACCCTTGCTGTGACCTTCCATGTTTTTGGATATAACTCTTGAACCATTCATCAGAGATCATTTATCAATCTAAAACATAACTTTATTCAAAGACAAGCCCTACCTCAGCTAAAGCTAAGATTTCTTTTATCTGTTTGCGGCGTGGTTGCGGTGCGTTTTGCACTGTAAGGGTACTGGTAGTGGTATAATTTATAGCACACGATTGAATGGAGATGAATGGTATCAGGTTGAAAGCTGAGATTCAATTTTGTCCGTCCGTTTTTAATGCGTTTTCATTTCAGATCTTCTCTAATTGAAAAGTTTCCGCATGACCAAAACGCATTCAAAACGGATGAATCGTTCCAAGGCCCGATTCAAATAAATGCATGGCTTTCCGGATAGCCGCACCGCAAACGGACCGAATAAAAGGAATCACTCTCGTTGAAAACCATGATATCGATTCAAAACACATCGCATGCGAAACGCACGCAGAATCGTATTGAAAACGGACGGTCAAAATTGAATATCAGCTTCAACCTGATCCTATTCAATCATATGCTTTAAATTACAACTACTAGTACCCTTACAGTGCAAAATGCATCGCAACCGCACCGCAAACGGATAAAAGGAATCTTAGCTTTAGACACCCCAGATTGTGATTCAGTTTTTGTTGAAATCCCAAGCACAAAAACATTCATAGCAGACCTTCACGTTTGAGGAGCTCAATTGAGCATGAGCTCCTACAGCTCTCCTTAAAAACATTCCAGGAGAGTGTTTCTTGAAGCTCCTTGCCAACATTTCAAAAGCATTGTTTCACACAGGAATAATTGAAATGGAGCTCTTTATAACACTCTTCACCAAACTCAGGAGAGTGATTGACATAGCTCATGATGTTTTTAAAAATGAAGGTCTGTCAAAGGCATAATCTACAAACCAAAATACGTCCACTATCATCAATTCACTTCGAATTAACTTGAATAATTCAACCTAAATTAACTTGCATCATGAAGTCTTTTTTAACCTTTTTCATGCAGGTGTAGTGATACTAGTGTGGAAAATCATTGGCGTCTTGCTAATCTGTCACAATTCATTAGGCAACACCCAAGCAGAAAGCCAGCTACCACCAAGCTGCAACACTTGTTGCCAGGGGCAACCTGGTGGTCGAGGAGACCCGGGGATCCCGGGGGTACCCGGCAATCACGGATTGCCCGGAAGTCTTGGCCCAAAGGGAGACCAAGGAGACAGCATAAAAGGTGAGCCTGGAAGCAGTGTAAAGGGAGATATTGGACCAATAGGAAATCCGGGTTTAAAAGGCGAAACTGGTGAACCCGGATTGAGAGGCTTCCCCGGTAAAATTGGACCAACCGGTATAGCCGGATCAGTTGGCCCTTCAGGCAGTCTAGGGTTGAAAGGTCAAAAAGGAGAAATGGGCCAAGATAGAGTGTCAGCATTCTCAGCAGTGAAAACTCAAAAATTTGGACCATCAACCGCAAATCAAGCCATCCCATTTGAAAGAGTTCATACCAATATTGGAGAAGACTTTGATGCTGCCGCAGGTAGATTCACTTGCGAGATATCTGGTGTCTATCTCTTTACCTACAATCTGTTAACCTGGACAGGGACTGCTTATGTATCATTGATGAAAAATGACGAGAAAATTAATGCAATCTACAGGACATCTGATGCATCATTTCATGACATGATTGGTAATTCAGCAGTGCTGCAGCTTGCTGCTGGAGATCAGCTTTGGTTGCGCTATGATGGCAGTGCAGCAAAGATCCACAACTCGAATGGTGCTTTGGAATGTGCCACTTTTACAGGTGTATTATTACATGAACTTTAAAAATGCTTATAATGCTGTACAAAAATACTACAAGTTTAAATATAAATTATAAAAAATTGATGGCCAATTTTATTCATTGATTTTTGAACATCAAACATGGGACTCTACGAGTCTACATGGGATCCTCCCAGCAGGTTACCAACTAGTCGATCTACAATCAGGGAAGATAGTCGTTGGAATACTACAGTCTTTTCAGGTGCATTCATCCATTCAAAACACTAGAAATTGCAGTAAGAGATGGATAAAGTTAAAGGCAATGAAGAACTCTTCTCTTCTGATCATCCCCTTCCTCACCCCTGTTTCAATGTTGGATGTAAAGATGATCCTTGTGTGCGGATCAACATTGAGTGGGGGACGGGGAAAGCGTGCGAAATCAATGACATGCACAGATAATTGTGCCAAGACTTTCTTCCCTGATTGTCTGAGTGCAGATCAAAATATTGCATATCTTTTCGATTTTTTCGCTATAACTTTAAAACTATTAGAGATATGAAGCTCAAATTTTCAGGAAATGTTAAATTTTTAATGTTTCATACTCATGTAAAAATTCATAGCAAAATCATATTGCAGTTGGTTAGTTCACTGTATTTTACTTTCAAATCGATAGGATGCAGTTCAAAATAATGCATCTGTTTTCGGGGTTTTCGCTATAACTTATAAAAGTAGAGACCCGACCCTTACTCACTAAACGGGGATCCAACCCTAACTCAGTAACTGGAGACCCGACCCTAACTCACTAATCATGATCCAACCCTAAACATGCCCTAACCCTAATAAAGCTTATGATTATATTTATACTTCTGATATATCAGTGACATCATATGTTATTAATATTCATGTCCTCCTAGCCATTGCATTTTAATGATTACCCCTCGGAAATAAGGGTGTCAAAAATTGGTGGTTTCCACCAGGGCTCGAACCCAGTGGCGGCACCACCGTGGGGGGGTGGGGGGTGGGGGGCATGGCATTTCCCCCCCCCCCCCTGAAATTTTTTTTGCCCCCCTAGCTCCCCCCCCCCCCAGAAAAAAAATTCAGAAGCTTCTAGGTGCAAAATTTCTCTCAATTACCCGTTTTTATTGATCATTTTGACATAAAACGTACAAATTTTGCGCACTTCGCGCGTATTTCACTTTTAAATATCATTATTTTAGCCAAAAATAGGCGTTTTTTAGCCAAAATGAACAAATTTTGTCTGAAAAATTCCGCGCGCGTTACATTTTTGGTCCAAATTTTTTTGCGCGTTATTTTTTTCAAAATTTTTTGCCCCCCAGAAATTTGTCTTGCCCCCTGTTTGACCCCCAAGAATTGAGATGCTGGTGCCGCCGCTGCTCGAACCAGGGACCTCTTGCATCCCAATCCCGTGTCCACCTATACCAAGCCACCTGAGGGGCGCTGCGTAGGCAGCGATTTCGTGCCCATATAGGACCCCGGACCCGTCTATGACGTATTCAGACTTACGTGATTTGCTCTTGTAGCTTTTTATAACCTTTGGGAGCTTTAGGGTTATACAAAGAAGTTTAAAATTTTCAGAATTTAGTAATATATTTATAGAAACACTATTACTAAAATTTTCATTCTCCAAAGAAATATTCAAAGCACAAATAATTGTCTGTTTTTGCAATAAATGATCAAGTTCGACAAGAATGGTTATCAATATTAGTTAGTATGGTAGTTTGAAGTACTATCAGTAGGTGATGAGGAAAGTTGAACCTTTAATTTGGTGATTATGGCTAATGCCTTCAAATATTTTAAAGTCTTTTTAAACGTTTTGTCACTAATTTAGAGAGTGAATAAACCCCTTCTCTTGTAATCCATCCCAAACTACAATTTCCTTTGAATGTCTACATTAGAATCCTATGTACACCATTAAAAGCTCATAAAGTAGTAATACTAATACAAAGGTATTGGGAAATGTATATCGCTTCCATAAAGCCCTGTTTCCATTAGGCCTAAAAAAATTTGGTTGAACTTGCTCTTTGCGACCAACCCAAAATTTGCAAAATTTAGGTTTTTTTTTTTTTATTTATTTATTTGTTTTGTTGAACTTTTGCTTAACTCAACAGTGCATTTGGTTAAAATATCATGATATTTGGGTTGAATTTACAACAATATTCACAGAAAGTTATACATTTGCATGGAAAAAGCATATATCTTGAATAAAATCACAAAACAATAAAAATATTTATATAAAATATTTTGTTCAGTTTTTTGGTGTCCATTTTCAAGAAAAAAAAGGTTCCAATCGACTGACCATCAATTTCACCATTAAAGGGCAAGTCAACAACTTTTTTAGGCCTTAAGCTGTTACCTACTGATATTTTCTGTGTAACAAGAGAACAGTTCCATGAAACAATGACTTGTGGCATGTTCTGTGGCTTCAACCTATGGATATAGCCTCAAAGACCTTTGTATCCATAGGCTGTTCACCTGTGGAATGTGCCCTTGTTCCATGTTCCATTGTCCCCAATTGTCAAGCGCCAAACATAGGGAGCATTTTCCTGTACACAAGGCCACTGATACGGCCACAAAGCAAAACAAAGGTTCATTATCTGTGTGGCGTCCAAGTGTGACGTGTGAAAATTGGGGACAATGGAACACGACATAAGGGCACAAGCCACAGGGAACAGTCTATGGATACAATGCCTAAGAGTACCCCCCTCCCCTTAATTCATCTTGGAGAAAATAAAACAATGAGTTTCATAGAAGCTCAGAGATTTATGACAATTTTTGTTTTAATCTTTTGTCAATTTACACCTTGGATTTACTCAAGCAATGCTGCTTTGTATTTACAATTCCTTTATGGTTTGACAATTCTCTGACATGCAGTGGTAATTAAAATTGGCTGCATACTTTTGACATGATTGTTTCAATCCACAATGTCAACATTTCAGACAATAAATCTTAACTTTGTTTATGTTTTTGTTTTAAAGTTCGTTTTTCACTCCTGAATATTAAATTGCTTTCTAATAAATGAATATCAGAATGCAAGAGTGACCCA
Organism: Ophiothrix spiculata; assembly: GCA_000969725.1. Lineage (NCBI taxonomy): Eukaryota > Metazoa > Echinodermata > Ophiuroidea > Amphilepidida > Ophiotrichidae > Ophiothrix > Ophiothrix spiculata. Next base: position 15,523 of record JXSR01S015855.1, read on the forward strand.
AGTCCATTGGAGTAGTTTTTAAGAAAAATGAAAAAAAAAAACCTTCACATTATGTTTCATGTTTAATTTATGCCAATTTGGCTCGCAGGGTAGATTAATGAATCCAATTGCCATATGAAACAAGATTTTTCTATAGTATTTGTGCTTGCAATGCTTTGCAGGGGGTTATTTTAGACAGTGGACTTGGGTCAGTCTTGCATTCATATATGCCTTATGTATTCAATTTTATGTAAAAAGGGGGTGAGATCCAACTGGATCTAATACATGTATTTTGTGCAGAAATGCATCTTTGCTTATGCTCTGCTTATTTGACCCAAATTTCATTGGAAAAAAAAAGTCAGGAAAAACAGTATTTTTACATATTTGCTGCAGAACATTTCCTTAAATAGGTTTTTCGACCACCATTTTGAAATGAGACAGTTATGGATTTTCAATTTTTGCATATTTTCTGAGCAATATAGATAGAACCTACACCTAACACCAATAATCTTCCAATTGCAAGAGAAATTGTGTCCGAAAACATGGTTTTGACTACTTATGATACAGTCAATAAAACAACATATGCAAAACTGACCTAAGTCCATGGGTTTTGACAACTTTTGAATACATAAAGGACTTTTGGGGGCACTTGCGGTGCGGAATCACTTCAGTTCTTCACGCATATGGTATCTATAGTTATAACTTAGAAAGTCTCTCCTGTGTATAACTCATTCTTGGAAAAATGGACTTCGGTCAGTCTTGCATTCTGGTATTCAAATTACATTGTAGAACGTGTGGTGTCTTTTAAATGAATACAGTGTAAGGTTAACAAAATAAAAGAGTTTGGTTCAATTGCTTCAACTTTTTCACATATTTAGTGATTTCTATATCAAAATATTGCTCAAAATGTGCCTAATAATACAATTAAATTTGCAGAGTAAAGTGTTTGACAACTGTGAAACACAAAATTGTTAATAAATATTGGTAAAACTGACATTGACATTCAAAACTGATAACCTGAAAATTAATACTCAATATTGGGCCATGCTCTTTTAAATTGGCCTGCCATTTACAGTCTAAACATTTTTTTAAATTACCAGACTGAAAACACTGACATATAAAGAAAGTTGTGTACCCTGTCAAAGTCTTCATCTGGAAGCAATACGGAAATAGAAGATTGGTGCAACTTTTTGTAATAAAACCCAAACAAACAGGATAAACCTAAAGCAAAGGGGGCAAAGATGACACCCAACTGTCAAGATTTCCAAGAATATGAGGAGCTATTTTGAAATAAAACAGGATCACCTCTCATAAAAAAAGTTAAAAGATGACTGATTTTTCTTCAAGTGGAATAACAGGCCTACTAGCCTCAGTGGAATATTAAATGAGCATTATTGTGAAATCAAAAAAAAGACTGATTTACAGCAAAAGGAAATGACAATATTATGTGCTGAAAAACGACACATCACAACTTTCCTGGAATGAAAACTAGTTTAACCAAATAACAGTAACTGTAGGAACTGGAATTATGCCAAGCCAGCCAGCCCCATGGTACAGGAATGTGAAATGAGACATCCCAAAGTAAGGGAAGGAAGTGACTTGACTTTTAATCATCTTTAACTATTTGAAAAGTGAGGACTTGTCATAATTATTATGATTCCCGGGAGGGGGGTGGGGGAAGGTCTTCAAAAAATCTGTATGGGGATGTGCCTGCCAGTCTTTGACAATATATGACCCACCTATTTTTGACTCAAAAACCCACCTATCGGTATACCAATTTTGACCAAAAAGAATCACCCATTGGTACTCAAATTAGCTGCTTTTTGACCAAATTTCTCAAAATACACCCAGGCCCTTAGCCAGGACTTTTTAGGGGACAATTTTCTGACAAGCAAAAAAAAAAAAAAAAAGATTTTCAGTGGTTTTCCAAGCATTTTGTGTAGTATTTTATTAAGAGACGACATAACTTAACGTGTTTTGGTACTTAATAGGTGTTTTTGGTGGACATTTAGGGAATTTTTGTAGACTTTAAGGGGGCAGCCCCCCTGACTACGGCCTGAATACACCAAATTTTTAAAACTTGGGTGCATTCATCTGCTACAAAAACCACCCTATTGCAATACCAAAACTATGAAAAAACACCCAAAAATGCTGGTACATTTATATAGGCATACCTTGTCAATTTAAGTAGGCCTACCCCCGGGAGATGATTATCTGATTTTCATACAAAAGAACTGACCTTATAAGGATATCACATGATTGTAGGCAATTAGTAGAATCAAGGGTAAAATACTTAATTTACATGTTTCATTTTAAAATATTTCAATACCATTATTAAGACATTTGAATTTGAACAACAGTTTTCTGTAAATAAACCTAGAATTAATGTATCATACAAAATAAAAATTTGAGGGGTGCACTTGTGCATACTGTCCCATTTTATCATCCTTGAACAAACCTTTTCAGATCGATTGCATCTAATTAATTAAACGTGGACATCTTGAATTTCCCTTTTCATGGATATTTATTCCAAATGGCTACTGGGATATGGCTACCCTACATTTTTTTTTTCAAATCATGCATAAAAAGTAACTGATCAGTCTTTGTGAATAAATCAAAGAATGCTTCAGAAACACAACAAAATTATTATCCTACAAATTTTTCCTTCTAGCTCACAAGCCTTACAAACCCCAATAAGCGGGATATTATTTGTACAAATTTGTAGTGCTCCACGTTCATATTGGATGATATTGTTTGAGATAGTAGAAAGAACATGAAACCCAGCGTTGTCATGATGTCAAATATTGATCAGTTGAATTTTCACCTTCCCAGGATTTTTTATATTATAACATGAGTTTTTTTTTTGAACAATGACAAATCTTTGAATTTCTGAAGTTGGATATATCAAAACGTGCCATCGATCTGTAAGGTCCAAGCATTCTCTTGTACGAAGAAATTGAAAACTTTGACACGTATTATGTCCTCTTTCTACTGAATTCAATGTCATCTTTTCTAATTTCTGCCTAAGCACATATATAATATACCATTACAAAATTTAGTTCATTACAATCCATTGAGTAGTTTGTCTAATATGAACAAATTTTGTTAGGCCTACACCATCACATGTAATGAGTAAGTTGTTTATGATTAGCTAATACAGAATTTGACAGTGACCTCGCTTAATCCGTTTTAAATGTTTGGACAAGTGAAAAATGTCCCACTCCTAAAGGGTTGTGAGCTCAACAGACTTTCCCAGATCCCATAGCAAAATATAACTCAGCTTTCCAGGAGATACCAAATTTGCATATGAAAAATCCAGGAGATCTCCCGGAACATGCATGACTGATCCAGGATTTGCAGGATACTCCTGGACAGTGGATACTACTTATAGAATTGGTCTAAAAAGTGTCTCGGAGACCTCCGAGGAGGTCTCCTTGAAAGTTCTCTTTGCTATGGGATCACATTAAAGGAATTGCCTATTTCCCGATTCTGAAATTTCACTTTTTCCCACACATGACAATTTTCTGGTGTTACAGGAACAGCATGCTCATAAAAACCTACCACTGTGGCTGTTTTCTCAAAAAACACAGAAGTGTTTTTTTCAAAAACACAGAAATATTGATATTCGAGACAAAATCCATGTCCATCTCTGAATTTATGGTTACTGTTAACCATAAATTCCAGTTGGCAGCTGAATGATACTGTTGCTTAGAAAAACAACAGTTCATGTCTAATTGTCTAAGAGTGATATTTTAAAGAAATTATAGCCAAAGAGAATAAAGGTTTATTCAGTAGTCTGTGTAATATGTTAAACGTCACATACGGGAATAATCTTCTAGCGCTGCCATAAACCTTCTAGCCCCACCCCCTCTTCGCCCAATGAGTGGGTCAGTTGCCATTTTGTTTGCCGCATTTTCTCTCTATTGATTATATTGTATGACTATAGATATTGAGTGCCAGCGAAATGTTGATGTCAAATCCCCGGATGAATAAAGAGCAATCCAAGGAAGTTTCATTGCAAAAGAGACCCGATCTGCTATTGATGGACAAAATGCCAACTTGTTTGTTGAAACATGACCAAAAGTAGCTCAGCTAAGGGTCAATTACATCAGATTATGACAGCTAAAGTGTTAATCCATGGCCTCAGATTGATGACAATCTGATTTCCCCTCATAAATGTACAGGTCTTCAGCCTGGGAGTACTTATTTAGTCATTACACCATATACAATCACAGAGAAAATGTCCAGATTAAAGGCACGTATGGAAATATTACTCTATATTTAACTGGATTA
>JXSR01S015856.1:6596-17733 GCA_000969725.1 Ophiothrix spiculata
ATATATTTAAATTTTAAAAAATATCAAAATCAGATGTCACCAAAATATATTCTTTCGATCGTTCTCTCCAAAAGGAAAAATTGAATATGCAAAAGAGGGTTAACGTTCTTTTTGTCATCAAATAGCCAAGTAAATGATGATGGGGTACACAAAAAGGATGAAAAATATATTTTTGAATATTATAGTATGAAGTACATTTTATATTGAAAAATGCCTTTGATGAGGACTTTCTATGTTACTTTGTTACTTTATCAGAATGCTCTATATATAATACGCCAGGGAAGTAGTGACGTCATAATTTATGTAAATCACCCAACACTTGCGTTTTGGTTCCAAACAAACAGGGTGGCCAGTTTTACCACACGTTAAGTCTATGTGGAAAAAAGTCAAGACTCCTATTTGATACCATAACTTTCTTCTAAAAAAAATTAGGGAAAACATGCCAACCTGTTATGCTGAAGGTTGTGATCACAAGCCAGGAAGGGACTTCTGCCGTTATTTTCGTTTTCCAATCGAGAAAAATCCATCTGATTTGTATGTTTATGTACGCCTATCTGTTAATACGAATGATCAGTGAACATTATCATTTGTTTGGAACCAGATCGCCCGTGTTGGACTAATTATCATAAATGTGATGTCACTATTTCCCGGCGTATAATGGAGTTTCCCATACACTGGACATGGTACAGCACAAATACAATGGCTTGCACATCAAGCTCAGTTCCTCATTTCTACTAGTGTTGTGGCCCAAGGTTCTTAAAACCCTATTTTCATATAAAATCTGATCAATTTGCATTTGAATAAATACTCAACAAAGTTGTCATCAGTAATCTAATTTGATTAAGTACCTTTATGAAGAACACTTCTGAGTTAATCAAACTTAAAATCCCCTTACCAACCCAACCATCCATCAATGTCATCATTATTTCAAACTTTTGTTAAACATCAAAACCATGCCCTAAAAACTTTCCATGACAAAAACATCCTTTTTGTAAATCTTGTGTAACAAACACTCAAGCCATATGCCTTTCAAAAGGGGCTACCAGTTTCATTTTGCAGTTTCTTGCCATCAAACGTTTATACCAGGGTACATTACTGCGAAGTAGAAATGTCAATAGCATGTAACATTATCAGTCCCAAATTGGCAGCGTTTACCAAATCACAATGCTCGCTTAGAGCTCAGTATACCTTTCTCGTTTTTATTCAACAGCCAACACACAACAGATGGGTGTTCTCAGTTTTGTTTCGCCGCGGACCCGAAATCAAACACAAAAGCAATGTACTCAGCTCGGCATCAAATTGACTCTATAGTCAAATTTTGTTCTTCACGTTGTTGATATGATTAATTCTCGACCATGTTGTGGGGCGGTCATACAAGAACGTGGCTAAATTAAACGCTGACATCTTATCCTAATGACTTTAACGAAGATCAGTGATATCGGGCTACAAGATTCCCATCTGAAACTAGGGCACTTTTTCACAAAGGTTAATTTGCAAAATGAAATTTTTTCACCAGCAGGTTTGGTCAATGTAAATCATGGATTACAGGCGATTAGACAAGTTATGTCGCAGACATGGAAATTAATAAGCCACAATTTCATTGAAATTTGGGGTGAAAATCTCAAAGCATGAATGAGCACTAAGAAGTAAATTGGAAGATTGGTGTTCTGATGAATTTTCATTTAGTCTTAATTTAAATAAGATAAGGGACATGCTGTGATTTAAATTTGCAATTCCTCAAAACCATTTTTGACCAAATGAAGTTTGAATTCTATTCAATTAACATTCTTAAACTTCCTTTTCATCTTTAAGACTCACTTCACTCAAAGATGTGGGTTTTTTGTAGGAGCTCTCGAGGTGGGCTACAACATGATTAAAATTTAGGAAAACTCTCTATTTGAACTCACTTTCATCAAAATATAAGTTCATGAAGGAAAAACTTAAACTTCCACATATGAAATGTCTTAAAAGCGTGTACCAACCTTTCTTGTATTTATTAATTTTACGGTCTTTCTACATTATTCTCCATGACAGGTTTAATTAATGCTAAAGATTTAAGAACATTACATACTTGGAAAATATTTTTCATGTCAGTCTGAGCCCATTAGGCCTTAAGATCATAAGAGCTTAGTTATTTTTGATCATGAATAGAATTTCCTTAGAATTGTCACTACCAATTCACCTCAATCCCATAAGCATCTTACCACCATTTCTTGAAACCATTCTTGGAAACTGTTTCAAATGCTTCACCTAAGGGTTTTTACTTTAGCCAACAACAAACTAATGTTTTCCAAGACAGAGCACTCTCCATCCTTTGTTACCCTCCACAAGCTGTTCAACATTTGCCCCCTATTTAGGTCATTTAGCCGGTGGGTGGAGAACCTTTTGTAAGATCTAAATGGCTACTCAATTTTAGTATTTACTTTAGCCAGTCGGTTATTGACACAAAAACCTGCTAATACTTAGCGACTTGAAGTCAAGTACTTGGAGTATTTTGTGAGGGGAAAAAAATGATCATAATGAATATTTGTACTTCTCATTGGTGATATGCCTCGACAAAGAATAGTACTTCAAGTAGGACATTGTACTACTTATTACTGATCTAGCTAGGCAAAGTTAGTTTGCTTCGTATTAGTAAGAGCTGAACAAAAATATTAATTAGTGTAAATGAATGAAGTAAAAATAATCACATTTAAAAAAACTCTTATAGCCTACAAGCTTCTGATATGTATACGGAAGGCCAATATTAATGTTTACAAGTTGCTACCAGGAGCTGGGTCAGGTGATACAACATTTTAGTGCGATATATTAAATAATGAAAGTTATCTATCAAAGCTTACACTTTAAGATAGTTTTGCCTATCAATGCACTCAATCAACAAAACCAGATTCACCAAGGCCCACACTTAAGACAAAAACCTTGTCTTATTTGTTGTCTTAAGCTCAAGTGAAAATAATACACTTGGGATATACGAAGCTAAAAATGGGTAAAACTTAAGCTAGCATCAATAATGGCACACTATTAAAAGCATCCTTTTTTATCCTTCATTGATTGATTACACCTCTCAAGTGAGGAGGATTCGCAGCAAAGCCTCGACACTTAATCGAAATGATGACAACCTTTGTCAATCTGGTGGATGAAAGAAGAGACCTCGTCTTGTACAATGTTATATTTGTAGCTGATTCTTCTAAGCAAATTTTAAGGTAGATTCAGGTTTTCCTGTCTGAGTCATAAGGACTTTGCATGTGTGTGTATCAGCTTACAGATCCACAATGTTTAAAAATAATTCTTTTCCATATTGTGGGAATCAAGTGATTTGCAATTTTTATGCACTAAATCAAACTGTGGAAAGATGATTGGTACACAAAACAACAGTGTTATTGTTTTCAAGTTGATAATTAATGAGTTTATTCAATACAAAAATAGAACAAATTATTGCAGTGATTCCCATATCCTATTTACTGAGCATGTACTGGAAGTTCCAAGGAAGTTGGATTTTATGTGACTTGAATTTCTTGTATATTAATGAATGAAAAATAAATTAGCCCAAGCAAAAAATGTCCTGTTCTTTGGGCCCATCCGGCTGAGATTTTGCATCATATATTTTGGTTTTTCAGGATCATGTAAAATCAGTCATTGTTTAGACAAAATTTATTAATTTGGGCTAGAGAAAAAAATGGAAAATGGACAAAAAATGCATGAGAAACAGATTATTTAATGAAGAAGCTATAACACCAAGCCAAGTAATATTAGATCAGAATAAATTCTCTGTCTATAAATATAATCAAATATTTTTAATATTACTTAACAATCATGAAACCACAAATAGGGCAAGACAAACGCCACATTGAATCTTTCCAATCTGGTTCAGAAGACCACAAGTGGAACAGAATACCCCATGACTAATGGTACTACATCACAACTGTCAACTCATGCATGGTAAAAAATAGCAGGTTTTTACATCAAAAAGATCCAGAGTTTTCATATTTTTATTAATCTTCATCTAGTAGCAATGTTGATAATAATATAGCATCGGAACCAGGGCTCACTGCATTCAAGGTATATGATACAAGTGCTAAAACCTTCTTCACACTAATGTCACATGGTTTGTTTCCACTGTGATTTGAAGATTTTCTGGAATCTTCCCCAGTTAGTTTTCAGCATGGAAGTTAACAGAAAAAAAGTTCCTTTTGACCTAAACATTTCTCAGTTGTTTAATCCTATTTTGAGACGGTATTCCTGCTTTATATGATCAATGAACAAGATGACCAAGGTTCCAGCAGGAACAACACGCCACCATTAGCGTGTTGTATTAGCACCATTTTAACAGCTGAATATTTATTCTTATTATGCAATTTGGAATATTTAAAAATATGTGGAGTTTTATTAGTGAAGAAATTCTGTAGTGTGGGCATGGTCTAAATTAGTTATTTATGAAAAATGTGTTTAGCAAGCTTACATCATCCTGCACGCTTGAAAATCCAGAACTTGAATTTTACACATGTTAAGACAGGTGAAATGATACTACTCAATCAGGATAGGCTGTGACTCAATTATGACCAATGTCAGAATTCATCAATTTCTTTTCATGCTTATTACATTGGTATCTATATATGAAAATGTGAAGGGACGTGATTATTTTCTTAACATGCTTACCGAAATACAAGCATTTAATAATATTGGCATTTTAATGAAATTTTCTCAAAAATCAGCATGATGCAGTCAATAACAAATGCAGTTATTTTTCAGTTCATGAAATTGTACCTGAAAGTTGAATCAATTCAATTTTTCTTGAAAGCACCTCACTTGCGTAGAGGGCAGCATATGACTCAGCTATGTGTTGTAGGTTTGGTATAAGCTAAACATTTTTATATAAATTTACCACTTCAATGTACTTAAAAATGCAAATATGAAGGTACTGCTATGGACAAAATTTGCAATTTAATTTCAAAATTGACCCCAGTTCAGACTGCTATTCACTCTTCTGACAGCCTCCTTTGATACCAAGTACCATAACACTAAAATGCAAAGTGATACCAAAGACCTATTACTCATACACACTTCAAAATACTCTTTGAAAACATTTGTCCACAAGGCTTTTAAGGCAGTTACCTCCGTTACACCTGCATCAAAATGATTCAACTATTACACCTTTCAAGAGCTGACATTTCCCCCTCCTCAAACCACCTCAAATGATTAAAATATTTCTACCAAGGTGAGATTGGTCCTCCGATGCCAAGTACCTGGAGACCGATGTGCCAACTGATACCCAAATTCTCTTAGTCATCATCGCAAGGAATCACCAGAAATGATAAAACATTTAATAGACAAACGAAACAAGGTAGTTTAGAACGGAAGGACGAGAATGACACCATGATACCAGATTTTGTACAACCACGATGATTCACAAAAACATATCCCCTTTCCACTTCAATGGTCACAGGCTGTATTAAAATCCATGACAACTGAACAAGAAGTGGTGACAAAAACGTAGAAACATGCCCTGCAGGGTTTTGCTACTAGGGATTCAGCAAGCATGGACGACACACGTGTCCTATGCTTTTCTCCTGGGACGCTGTATGATTGTGTGGATCATGGTATCAAATATGAACCATTTCCTATCAAAATAAGGAGTCCGCTTAATGGTATAGGTTACTGATTACTACTGAAAATCAAATTTGGATTATTTTCAAGGTCAAAACAAGAGTTTTCACACAGAATGAAATGATCCAAGTATGAAACATGATTACAATTTGATAATAAAGCAATAATTTCTAATACGAGTTTATTGCGTTAAATAAGCAAATTCAAGTCATTAGAGTGGTGGCTTTATTATATTCCCATGATTATAGATATTTCTAATAAATAAACATATCCAAAATATTGGATATATTAATTATATTTTGAAATATTTCTCAAAATTTTAAAAAAGAATTTGGTATAATTTTTAATTTCAGAGTTATCTTCAGAAGATGTTAAAAACCTTTCAGCTTGGATTTTATGAAATACAAAATGGTAATGGTGTTATATCATTACTAGCAGATACAACATCCCTATGTTTTCTTTTAATGAAACCAGATTCCGAAAAAAGTATCAGAAAACAATAATTGTTCTCTGGATAATTATGACTCATAATAATTCCCCCTCATATATCATAATTCCATTTCCCGATTCCTTTAAATTGTTAAACAGAAAAATTAAACACGATATGTCTGTCAAATTAAAATTAACACATCTATGACTTATGCAAAGGCCCAGATACCTGTTATAATGATAGCAGTGTTGCAGCGATGATACGATTTGAAACCCTCGCGGGGATCACATTTTTCATGATCAACCAGATGACAAATCATCAATTTTCAAACCAACATTCCAATTTTTCCTAAAACACACATGTGCACGCATGTTTGGTAACACCTCATTAAACCATTCATGATACATATGAAAAAAACAAATCCGATACATAAAACAAGAACCTGAACAGACCACATTGCAATGAATAATTTCCAATCAAGAGTTTTAACGATTGCGGTATTTCACACTTGGTAATAACGTAAACCGATAATCCATCTTGACAAATATATAAAACAGGAAAAAGATCTTGATTGAAAAATCTGCAAAGCAGGTGATCATCTATTGTCATCTATGATGATGATGATTACTTGTAAAACCAACTACCCTCTTCAGACACAATGCACAAAACCCAAGACAAAGGCGCATCATATATATGACACTCAAGACATGCACCGCAGCTGGCGTCGGGTATCATTCTTCTAAACCCATTAGGTAACGTGCGTTGGTCAAACTTTTGGAGTACCTTCAATGTTCACACAATAGCCCTACAACATGGCCGACTTGTTTCCCCTTGGGCAAGATTGGATATTTTTCCCACAGATTAGCATGTGCTAAGACATGAGCTATGAGGCTTCATTAGTTGGATAATAAACTGAACGAGTGGCTTGATGAAATGAAAAAAAAGTTTGATGTATGTATGGAGCTGTCAGCATATGCTATCATAATGGCTGTATTCCTTGGGGATAATAAAATGATACAAGCATTGGTATCATTTTTTTTTTTAATTTGAAGGATCTGATCAAATTTCAATCTTTTTGTTCATGAACATGATTGTGAAATATTATTTTACATCAGATTTAGCAAGAAAGTACAGGTTATAAAAGATGCTAATTTGTGACGAAGTTTTGTCATCCTATAAGAATCCAGATTTCTATACTGATGAACAGAAGGTACCAATTCAAGTAATTTACTAAAAATCAACTTAATAACTGTTTACTTTTTGCTGTCCACTAGAAGAGTTTAAAATTATACAAGTTTAAGTTATCTACTGATGATAACAAGATCTGTAATAATTGTTTACTTTTTACTGTCAACTGAAAATGTTTGAAATTATCTTAAAAGATAATTCAGTTATCTACTAGAGATAACAAAAAAATGGATTGTTTATTTTCCCTGTCAATATTTAAAATTATATTTAATACAGTCAAACAACAAATTAAATATACTTGTAGCTACTGATAATGTTTAAAATCAATATTCAGAATAGTTCAAGTTATCTACTAAAGATAGAAATCTGGATTCTTATAGGATGACAAAACTTTGTCACAAATTAGCATCTTTTATAACCTGTACTTTCTTGCTAAATCTGATTTAAACTAATATTTTAACAAAACTAAACAGATTGTTACTTTTTTCTGGCTTATTACAGCTTGAGTTATCTACTGAAGAAAAAATGCAGAAATTATTTACTTTTCAATCTTTTATGAATGAAAATCAAAAATCGCTAAAAAGCGCCAAAAAGTTGCTTTGGAAACAAAATGGATTGGACAGTAATTTCAAAAGTGAATGGACAACATCAAATGTGTGTAAATAGAGTTTGCACTTTAAGATCATCTCTGTCACGAGCCAGAAAATCCCTCTTTATATTCAATTACATTAGGAGATCAATACTAGGTTGTCACGCTTTATGTCTGGACAGAGTATCAAGATGAATTGTTGCTACACGAGTGAGCTCCAAGTCTTACGTCCACTACACTATCATAACAATCGCTGTAAGCAATCAAATTAAAGCCTCATTTGAACAAAAAGCTGCCAAATCCCAAGTAACATTTGATACTTTAAGCTTAATCAAATGAGCGTGCACATGATGGATGGTTAATTACTGTGAGAGTTTGCTTACCATGAATGCCTCCTTAAATGCGTATCTCTTAAGAAAACACGGAGCCATTGGCTATGCATTTAATGCATTATAGGATGATAGCATTCATGATGACTTGACATTTTCAAGTGAAATATTTGATAAGTTTTAAGACAAGTAGCTTCATCATGTTACTTGACAATGTCACTGATAAATTAATCTAACAAAGAGAGGGGAAAAAAGTTTTCTTACAGAGTAAGATATTATTATAGATAGAAAATTCATGGGTACTGCAAAGACTAAACAGAATAAATGGGCCTGTAAATTTAGAATTTTTACCCCATTAAGATTTTCATAATCCCAAGGGAACTCAATCTCAATCAATTTCACTACAAAAAAACATGAATATGCACCAAGTCCAAATACAAAAGTTACACACAGTGACCAAATTTCTCACAGCTGCGACTCAGTGGTGGCTTGCCATTGTGTGTGTCACATGTCTGGGTGGCGGGGAGTCCCTGGTTCGAATCCATGTGAACACATTTTTTTAACCCTCCCTCTTTGATGAGATCCATTAAGGTTGAATAATTTGAATTCACCACTATTACCATGTATTATACTCCCATCTATTCTGCAACAAGCAGTGTATCTCAACTGACTGGAAGAGAATCATTTTGGCATATTGGTCAATGCAAATTTTAAACCATGTTTTTCAAAAGTAATCTACCCATGAAGAAAATTGATTATCATTTACCGAGTAAAAGTAATTAATTAATGGGTTGTCACAAGCTAAAAATAAGAATTAAATAACCAGAAAATAAATTTGCTCATACATTTAAGTTTATACTAACTACATGGTATATGAGCCACAAAATAGAATTGTATGACCAAAATCAGCTAACCCAAACAGTTTAGTTTAAACAGTAAACACAAGCTCTGATGGGCACCTGTCAGTCAGTCATTTCACTCAAAAAAGGCCAAATAAAAATAAACATGTTTAATGTCCCCGTTCCCGATCGGATTTTGCAAAGTACTGTGAACACTGGGCGATCTAGCAAAGCTTGCTATAAATAGTGATCTTTTTTACAAGTCATGATCTATAAAGTTAATATCATAAAAATGTTAAATAGACATATTTAGAAGTCTTTGGACAGAATATTTTGTTTTTGTAAGCATTTTCTGAAAACTTAGATATGAAACATGATCATTTTAACATGGCCATATTTGAGATGGATTCTTTACATAAGTCAATGTCATTAATGGTGCACTAATCTATTGGATCCCTTTGTTCTTAATTAGTGACATTAAGTGAGCAATTTTCTGCATCATTGTCCAATGTCAATTGTTTATGTACGATGGTGTGCAATTTGAATCACTTATACGTCAAACATTTTTAACTTTTTGTCAAATTTAGAGAATTATTACACAATACAAGTTGATGGCGATGTGGATGATAATAATGATGGTGACAATTTTGGTGACAATGATGGCGATCAAGACACCAATGAAAATGATAACAATAATGATGATGATGTAACTGTAATTGACAATCTTACAATGTTAATTAAGGATGCAATAAAACCATAACTTGCTGATTATAAATTTGGTTTTAGTGGTTAAAATCTTATTTACACCGAGGAAGAATCTATTTTGATATTCAAGATGATGTTTGGTTTTGAATTACAAAGGCTTTCTGCCTGTCATCTCAGATCCTTTAACCCATATCAAAACTTGTTCTTTTTATCACAAAGTTTCAGATAAATTTGGATCTTTTCATCTATGATTGGGCTAAGAGATTAACATGCCAGGTGTTATTCTTTTGGTTCATTAATGCACTGTCAGTTACTTGCAATAATTTGTCAGGGGGAAGGGTCAGAAAAATACCCCCAACATAATAAAAAAGTTATCCCATACTTGCCCCATACGTTGAAAGAAGCGTAGCCTAGCGATTAGAGCACAGAACTCGTAATACAGAGGTTTTGGGTTCTAGCCCTCGTCTGACAGGGGCCTATTTCACAAACATTGTTTTTTGCGATGATTGCAAAAAGTCAAGCAAACTAGAATCCACCGCTACTATTGTTTGCAATGACTTTATCCATTTCACTAACATCTTTTAATTTTAATCTTCATGGATGAGACTATAGCAAATTTTGCAATGATCTCGTCCAAATATGGCACGAAATAAATCATGTGATATCAAGAATTTGCAATGACCTCCATTTACAATGTATTTTTGCAATGTATGCTTATGAGCATCCGCAAGATATCCATTGCAAACAAAATTTTCGCAAATGCTTTGCGATGATTTTCCAACCCCCCCCCCCTCCCCGAATCCCAATGTGAGCACTACACAAAAATGCACACTGGTGCAAAAAGATTTAAGCTAGCTATGAAAAGAGCAATGCAAAACATATACAAATATTTTTCTTGGAATTAGAAAACACCTGCATTACCTTCTTTATGTCATAATAAATCTCTCATATTTGATTAACAAGATCAACACTCGCTCTCAATCCAAAATGTTTCACAAGCTTAATCAGTGCACTGTAAGTTAAACATTGACACTTTTTTGTACTTGCAGCACAAGCATGAATTACATGATGCTATCACATCAAAAGAAATGATACTGTGATTCAATTCAACTCAAGAAATTTCTTCTTATAACTTACCGGATACATATGCAGCACTAGAGGAGCATTCACACAGGGGACTAATGGCCTAACCCTAACCCTGATTTAACTCACTTTCGCTCACTGTCAAAATATGTCATAGGCGGAGGTTGCATATGGGGACGAAATCGCTGCCCAGGCAGCAGCCCCGTGGTGGCCTGATAGTGGTGTGCCTCGCTTCGGAGGTCAGAGGTCATGGGTTCGAATCCCGGTGAAAACATGCTTTTTTCTCCTATGACGTAGTTGGACTTAGGCTAGAAAACGGAGCACCTCTCAATTCAGGGTTAGGGGTAAGGCTGGGGTAGACTTTCAACTA
>JXSR01S015856.1:47783-64965 GCA_000969725.1 Ophiothrix spiculata
TGTGTAAAGTCATTATTTCCAATTTTCTATTCAAACTGATTATTTTCCATGTAATCGTTTGCTTGCTCTAAATTTTAATAAGTTATGGGATTAAAAAAATACATAGAAACCCAATTACTTTACACATAACACATTCAAGTTCTCTCATCAATTAATTCATCCTGAAGACATCTAATCATCTGAAGATACTCTATTTAAACTGTAACATCCAATTAACAGCAAAAGGTCATGAAGAAAAATCAGTAACCTCTTCCAGACAACTAAATACTTCACAGATCTGCAAACCCTCTTCAGATAAGCACAACATTTACATTACTTTCCATTTAAAATCATACTGAAAACATATGAACCTATGCAAAAGAAGATATCAATACCTTCCCATCATGCCTTGCTTCCAATGGGATATTTTGTTCAGGTTGTCATGAATGGCTTCAGTGATGAAACATGGCACAGTTAGCGGACCCATCCCAATTTTGCATTTCATATGAGAGTTTTATCACTTAACCCGACCCCCGAATTTTGTGCCATATGGCACAAAATGGCTTTTTCAGGCTGTAGCAACAATATCTAGACATGTGAAATCAAATACAGTGCTCAGAATGGTTGATTTATGACCCCCAAATAGAAATATATTCTTTTAACCCAATTTTTCTATCTTTAAAGCATGATTTAATGGCTTAAATGGCCTGAAACCATGAGATTTTGTCCAATTTTAGGCCAAAATTTAGCTCAAAAATTCAGACAAAAACTGTCATAAAATTATGGAATGTATATCAAATAGAACAATTTCTTTTGATTTGAAGAGATAATTATACTGGTTTCCTCAATAGAACTTAAAAGTTTATATACTTTTTGAACAAAAGTAGCCAAATTACTGACTTATATTTATGAGAAATTAGTTTTAAACAAGAAGCTCACTAATTATTCATGAGCTAATTTGCATATGATTTGCATAATTGATAATGCATCTTCATTTTCAGAAAGCTGAATGTCCAAGCTATCCAGTGATGTGCCACTTCCAATACCATTACAAACGAGTCTCATTAAAAACACGCTCATATAGTTCCTACTACCCAGTGCACACAATTCATGCCATTTTGGGGCGGGTTAAATAGGGTTAAGCTATTCACAACAACCTGTAAAAAATATGCACTTGGAAGCAAGCTTTGATGGGAAGGTATTGATATCTTTTTTTATGTCATACAAAAGTAGGACGATTAATTACACACAAACATTGATGATCCATATGAACATGCCTACTGAAACACTTGATCTAGATCTGTGACTTTTTATGATATTTGAGCAATATATCCACCTTACTTTAGTTTGCAAATAATTTAATTAAGCTAAGAAAATCTCATCCTGGAGGTTAAATTCATAATATTCATATATGATATGCAAGATAAGATAATGGATGGTAATATCATCTAGTCCCCCAGGGAATGAGATATTCATGAAACAATCTGAATTCAACTTAATTCACTTTCTATCAATATTTTGTTCCATATTGTGCCTTGAAATTAGGCTAACACTAACAGTATGCCCTACATTTGCAAAAATGACAGGAAATGAAACATGTTTTTTTTAAAGAACAACAGCAGCAGAAAAAAGCATACATCATCATCACTAATTTTGTCAATTGGTTTTTGGTTAAGTAAAATGAAACTTGACAATTATAATTCTATTTTCCTTTTATCTTTCTAATTTAGTTGCTGTTAGTAATCATCTACTTTTAATCAATTCTAAAATTAAATGGTGCACATTCTTTCAAACTATAATTTCCCAGTTACCATGAATTTCTTAACACAGTCTGAAGCAATTCTGATATTAAACAACGTACACCAGTTGCTACTATTTTCACCAGTACACATACATTTCTAAACATAGTCATGAATGTTACATAAGCATTGCTTAATTCTGTACACTACCCAAGAAGTTTAAACGTATCCCGCCTTCTGGCATCGACCAAGAAAAACATACAATCCCATGTTACAAGATAATTTGTTTATCCTCTATAACCGACTAGCAGACACAAGCTGCTATGAATGCTAAGAACAGCCCGCAATCATCAAAGAAAACAAGTTTATCTCCTGGAGGTATACAGGGGTCTTTCTCCTGCGCATTTCCATTACACTATCAAATGGCCCATGGGTATAAAGCTCCAAGTCTGTGAAGGGGACAATTGTCTTGCAGATTTGATTTCTATCTGTGACTGCACAAATGTTCCTTTGCTCTTTGCTACCAATAGTGCTTCCTGTTTCTGTGAAGTAATTTCATGTTCTTGTTTTATATCTCAGAAGTCATTACCATCAAGCATATGGGAATACAATAAGAGACATTGTATAAGAATGTTTAGCAGTGTAAAACCAATTTATTTTTCTCGGTATGAGCAATAAGATACATAAATTGAACCCTTTTTCTTAGCAGAAAAAAATGGTAAAAGTGTAATTTAGTTCAAGATTCAAGATTCTTTATTCATCATAAAAACATACACAAATAATAGAAACAATTTATTAGATTGAAGATGGTAGTTCTAAAATTGAAAGTTCCTAAATTGACAAGGTGCAATTTATTTAGATACTAATCTTGCCAGTGACAGAGGGTGGTATAAGGGTGTATCATAATAAACATTTACTTCACCAAGCCTAAAGAGAGCAGAATATAAACTACACACATTTGTGTCTGATATTTCACTGCTACAAAGTTAACCGGTTAAATTGCATTCTTAGTTCTAGTTTTTAATTCAATTGTGCAAAAAATATTAAAAATATTGCATAACCCATTTGCACCTATGATGTGACAAAAGTGCTACATTTCTTTGACAAAAAACATCATTTGCACTTGTGTGACAAAGAATGATCATTCATATTCAGAAGATCATTAGGGAACTAATTTAGGTAGCTGACAAATTGAGAATTGTGTCTTTAATGATCATGACAAAACTGTGCTAATAACATAATTGGGAATAAAACATCATAATGCACTCTTCCTAAACTAAAATCTTTAATATAAAAAAGTGTTGCAATGTCCTTTGAGGATTTCCAGAATGTGAAGTCTACAATATGGCGTTAAATTACCAAATTACTCACTTAGCAGAGATGAGAGCAAAAATAAACGGTATTTTGTTAGAAAATAAAGTTGTGATAAATGACAGTTCCGTAGTTCATCTTGGTACTAGTAGCATCTACCAGTGATTCACAGTACCATGGGAGGTTGGATGATGAATGACATGATGGAGTGCTTTCATCATACCGATCATTTCTGATAAATGATTCAATGAGCTACCAGTTAGGTAGCACCCGCTGTCTTGGTATCCACTTCTGCTGTGATACATTTTAGTGGATCATATAATTAATGAGATGGTATCAAAAGCAATTATCATAATTATCATTGTAATAGAGAGTGATGGATTTGAAGTATGGCAGAAGTATCTTATGATTCAAATCATAAAAGTTAATGCACCAAGAGTTTTGGTGTCACATGACTCACCATGCACCACCATCTTGATGCAACATGTCCAGATTATCCACAGTTTATCAGAGGCTTAGACAAAGGGTTGTGGAACTTTCCTAAAACAAGCTCAGTCAGCACCATGCTCAAGATTTTCTTGACAAAAATTGAGATTTTTAAAGTACAACATATAATGGGTCCTTAACAGAATGGGTGCAAAATCTTACTTACAATAAATGTTTCTTCACAAATAAATCTTTCACTTTATAATTTGGTAAGATTTATGCTTTACAAATCCAGTATTTTACTCACGTTTTTGATGTTTCGTCTTCCATCGGAAAACTTCCACAGATCAGTGACGACCTAGCCACAGATCTGAGGAATATTTCCAATGGAAGACGAAATGTCAAAAACGTGAGTAAAATACTGGATGTGTAAAGCATAATTCTTACCAAATTATGAATAGCAACAATCCTGATGAAGTTATTTCAAAGTCTTTCACTTTCTAATTTTAAAGTTTATATCTTACTTATCATTGTTGATCATCAAAATGAAATGACATAAAATAGCCATATTAATTGTTTTATCGATTTTCAAGAAAACTAAAACAGATTTTGCCTATATTCCTAACAAAAATAATGCATCCTAAAATGCTGTTCATCCATGAATGATTCTGTTTTCAAATAAAATTGAAAAATGTTGAGTTCTACCAAGTTAGCAAAAAAGATTCAAAATCTATAGGGGGAACAAGGAAACAAATGTTAAATGCACCTCAACATGAGGGCCTTTGTGATGACATTTTGTGTAGCAGGATGTCATTTCAATTGTACTTTCCTTATTTAATAGAACTTAAGAATGGTTCTAGTCTATAAAACTTTACTGTCAATGTAATAGACAACTGTTTGTATTAAGCTTTACAAGATTGGATCATAATCAAGTGCAAATCATAATTATATCTTGTTGAAATCTTTGTTGTAACACAATTTTTGCATGCAAGTCAGTCACCTTTTGTAGGATCTGGAAGGTACCAAAATGCTATTTTATTACACTTTGCAAGTACAAAACAGCTGACTTGGTCTTATACTGTATCCACAAGTTGGGAGCAGATTTTTTTGCAAAAGATAATAACAACCTTTTTACATACAATAAAAATGCATTTTTAAGCATCCTTAGTCACACCTATATATAAAATGAACATTTTCATACAACTTTTAGTTAGATGGACTTATGGGCGTGGAAGAGATTTGGCAGGAAGAAGCCCATACACATTCATTACAGTAAGTCATCTCTAACACAATATAAATTTGGTTAATTAACGCCAATTCAGAATATCTGTTATAAACAGAGTCAAAATGACAAAAACCTTTTAACTATATTTTTTAAAGGGTAAACTGTAAATCTATCCTTAAGAGTATACCTCTTCTGGTTCTTATAAAACTTCGCACTATTATGTTTTCAAACTTTTCTAACTGCAGTAATAAAAACAAGTTTTCATAAACATGGTATAAAGCTTTGTAATAGTAATTTATTGGTTCAAAACTTTGTGTGATATTACTTTAATTCTGTTTTAACTACCAGATGCATATAACTCCTTTCCTAAATTGTCCTACTTTTCTCCCATCCTCTTCATACCTGATAACTGACACTTAATGAATCGTAATTCCTATTACTTTACATCACAAATTCAAGTAATTAAATAATTACACCCAGTAAACCAGATTAATTTTGATCAAGCTGATATCTTCTGTGAGCATCAAAAGACCTCCATATTAACTGACCAAATCTGCTTGATTAACAACCTATATGGGCTAAACTAATATAGTTACAGGGTCAAAATTGTATCAAAGTTGACAAAAATCAGCCCTTCCAACCCTTGATTCAGAAGGCTATTTAATATTACACATCCAGCCTCCAGGTGTATACATCATTCTCTTAAAACTCCATACACAAAACAAGTATAGGGTGTTGTTATGATAAGCTGTATTTTCCACCAATCTCAAACAAATGATTACTTAGCCACCTCTAGTAATAAAGATCAATTTTCATATATCCGGCAGGCTGGCATAAGACAAGAGTATGGAGTAAGCTATGAGATTAAGAACTATCGCTCCTCAGCTTATCTAAGCTTTGTCTCTTTATGCAGCACTTCAGTATTATGGCCATTGAATAAAGGTCCCTGAAGGAGGAAGCAGGACCAGAGGCCCACAAGATGGGTGTATTGCAAGGGGTCATATTGTGTCCTACTTATGGATCACAAAGCTCTAAATTTTAGTGAAAGAACATTTCATTATAATCATTAAAAATGTTAAAGCAATCAAATTCACCTTTGTATTTGGTAAACCAAAACCTCTAAATATATTTCAAATTCTGCAAAACATAAATAATTCCAACAAAGAACCATTATCTTAAGAGAAAAACCAATACGATATCTATAGACAAACACTTTCATAAACTAAAAAAGTAATAAAATGCAAACTTTCAATAAATGTCACCAAAGAATAGTCTGAAACGAATCAGAAGCCCGATTTCAAACTTCATTTACTCGAGTCTATTTTTATCCTCTTCTCGATGTAACCAACACCATGGGCTTCATCAGTCATAGTCAACCAGCATTGCATACTTGGAATGCTTGTTAAATGGACCCAGACTGTGTCGCCAAGCCCTATCTTCAATAGCGAGCTTTCTGGACCCAGACTGTGTCGGCAAACACAATCGTCAAAAGCGAGCTTCCAGCTTCAAAGGCCTAGGCCTGCTGTGTAAAATTATACTTGAAAACATTTGATAATGTTGCAAGATACAAAAAAAAATACATATATTGAAACAACTGGAAATGTATATTTATATTTTAGATCACAATAACTTTATTATAAGTTCTATCCTATTTCTTTCAGCACTTTCTTGAACTCCATAATACATAATACATGTATTAAAAGCTGTACAAATTGCTAACACATTCTAGTAACAGTCAAATTTGAATGTTGTGACTAAATAAAATCTACACACCACATTTTCTAACCTTTTAGCATTTTCACTTAAATAACTGATACTAACAATTTCTAAGACTGATCAAATTAACCCAGAAATGATGTATGATTTTAAAAGCCTCACTAATGGAATCTACCTTTTCGTATTCTTCAATACCAAAGTCTCCATTAAATTGTAATCAAACTATCTCTGTTTGAATTCTTCATATTTTCAAAAGAAATAAGCATGATAAAAGTCACCAACACTGACCAGCGTTTCTATACTGTTACAAGATTTTGAAACAGAAGATGTGTAGGCCAATTCCAAAAATAACAAAACATATTATCTGACCGAGATCGATGTCATGTCAGCGCTTTTAAAAGTTGTGGATTGTGTAAACTGATACAAGTCTTGTCTTTAATTTCTGAAAATGGCTTAAATAGAATAAGTTAAATAAAGGAACTTTGCGATACATTTCCTTGTTTTGTCCACAATTACATGTAGGTTTCAATCACATTGTCATCCCCAAGGGTTTAATCGGAAGTAGTTCCTTTTTTTGATATCAAATTTAAAAGCCCGCTGATATTTTTCTGATTATAAATCCAAACTTTCACCTCCAAGTTCTTCATAGTTTTGGAGATATGCCATAAAACGTATAAACGTATTTACATAACAGCCTCATCCCCAGAGTTGCATACTTAATTTTACCTCTGGGGAGTAAACAAGAAATAATTTAAGGGTTAAACCTCACAAAATGCATTTCAGAAGTCGAGGTCAATTAGGTCAAATAGTTAAATGTATGTTTTATACATGTTGTAACAGAAGCCTACACCTTTAACAGTTGTTATAAGCGGCAAAGGGATAAATGCTTCAAGTTAAAGGGACTGGCCTAGATCCTGTCCGCTGATTTTCTGACTATATATTTTTTTCACATGTATCGATAGTACATGATTATACTAACATATCCTACCAGTAGTTTCCGGTGAATTGGTGTAACAGAGGAAAAAATGAAATTATTTACCAGCTGTATTTTTTGTCGCTGGCGACAAATATGGTTGAAAAGTGTTTCTAGTTTCAAATCTTAAAAAGATCTTGTATCTACACCTGTGATGGGTAAACAAAATTATTTTTGATAAAATTGTTTCTCTTTCGATATGTATTAACTTATCTCCAAGAGCTTCATTTGATCTTTTATCTGGTAAATCCCCATCTGAGGTACAAATTTAGGATTTAGAAAACACTGGATAGTCACACCACCATCACATATAGATATATTGCAAATCAATTCGCTGTCAATTTGAGCCATTTCTGTGTAAATTTTTTAAGTTTTTTTTATTTTACTACACTTTTAAGCTTTATTTAAAGCATTTCCATAAGTTTTTAATTCTAAGTGGAATCTAGGCTAGTCCCTTTAAGAGGCCTATCATGCCCAAAGAACAGGCTATAACCATACTAATACTAAATCAGAATTAGACTGTTTATCAGGGAATCTCAAAGTTGCAACCATGCTATAAAACTTCATATCTTTGACCTCATCATCAAAATTTAATAAGATCTCCCTTTATCACATTAGGCCAGGTTTGAGTTTGACCAAAAACATATGTTGTCAAGATACCACCTCCAGGAAGATATCTTGACTGTGACAAGTCAACAACATCTGCCTTGTTTGGAGTAAATGGTCATTGTTTTAATCTTGATTATCACAGCTTTCCTGTTTAGAATGGCCATTGTTTTAATTTTAAATTTACACAGCTTTCCTGTTGTAGTGGCTAATTGATCCCTGATAAGAACATCAATCTTGATTGTCCAGATGTAACATGCTCTTTGTAATAATAAACAAAAAAGCAAAATAGTAATTACTAATGATACCAATTTTTACTCCTTTACCTATCCACCAAGATGATCAATCCCAGGTGAGAACTAAATAAGCCATTTTGTATCACAATCACTAGACATCTGTTACAGTATTGCCATGATCACAAGAAAATTATTTCAACCCTAATTCACCATCATCCAGCAAAAATGAGGCCCATGTTTTGAAGTACCTTATAAATGTGAATACATCATTAATCATGGTATAGAACATGTATGTAGAAATTGATTTAAAAAGAGACCCTAGTTCTAATCCCGCCAAAACCAAGAAGTTTCGACGAGGCTCAAATGAGATGGTAGTCATGGTAGTATGTGGTAGTTTATAGGGTTAAAGGTGTGTACTGTTGGAAAATTGTTAAGTCTACATTGTCAAAATATGATCTTTCTAACATTGCATTCAACGTTAAGTCTTTTGGAGTAAGTCAACTCGACCTTGAGGTTTTTAACAGTCAAATAAGTCTTTGCGGTGTCATTGACATGTAACATATCCCAAATTCTTCATCTGACTGTGCAGTTGGAGCTTACCGGTACTTTGGTAGTTACAGAAGTCCTATTTACCACAGGGTTACATTACAATCCAAATTAATCTTACACCTTTCTTGTAAACCAAGCCTTCATCACTGGAGTTCAAACTTGGAGCATGAACTAGCGCAGACACCACACACCACATTACCAGCATTCACACAAATAACATTCTCCATAATTATTAATTTTGCCAGATGTTATCTAATTCTTTATATAACATACCTCTGAGATCTGATACCTCTACCATCAACCTTGATTTGACAATGATAGGTTGTGCAGGTGTATCATGAGCAAATATTCAACAACAAAAATAAACCTATCCAGGGAGACCTACTTTGACAATGTTGCCCTTTTGAAAAGGTGAAAAATCTCAGATTGCAGTATAACTTGATTATCAATGTTCTCCTATGGTTTTCATACCCAACAATGTGTCCCTTCAGAAACATACCTTTCTTGATTTTACAAATTATCATATACATGTACATGAACATGGATTACATGATAATAATCCCAACGTTAACAGATCTCAGGGAAGCTGTTGTATCAAGATGATATGATAATACTCTGATATTGAAAGCAGTTACAAATTGAAGTAAATTGGTTGTGATCATATTATTATTATCCATCAATACTATCAGAACTAGTGATTTAATTCATAAAATATTGCTTTTAAGGCACCAGTTGTATGCCAAATGGACTTCATTTTGGACCAGAAATAGTTCCGAGTTCAAATTTGATGGAACCAAACTATTTGTTACTTTACTAGCCATTCATGAGGAGTCCAAAAGTAGTAAAAATATCTAACAACCAATTGACTTGATTTTGATGATTTCTCATCAAAAATCTTTATAAATAATTTGTCTCTTCATGATATTCACAGCTCTGTAAGTCTACTTCACATTTACACCAACACGCTCCATCTTTTCAAATAAATACAAAATGGACCACAATTATGGTTGTTTTTGCAATCATACCTAATTTCTTCCACATTGTTTTAATAATTTCAGTCAAACATTGCATTATGTTTATCAGTGAAATCTCATGATCTTTCCCCTTTTGATGTTTACCGATGTCATGTTCTTGAAAACTCATCATTTTCATGCATCAACATTTGTATTCCATCATTCTACACATAAATATCATTTATTGCATATGGTATTTTTGTGTGTTTTTATCAAATAATGATCACCATTTAATGCATGTTACCTGTGACATTTAACTGGAATTTAAAAAAACATTGAGGCAAAATGACATGAATTTGAAATGCATCTGATGATTTGTGGACAGTAAAAAGAATACTGGATTTTATAAATTTACCATGGAATAAAATTTTGCAAAATTAAAATAAAATAAAATAATAATTTCCCCTTTTTTTTTATGAGAAAAGCAAAATTCACCAAAATAAAGTACCTAAAATTAAATGTTAACAATATAATACAAAGGATAGATTATTTTTTAAAAGTATGCATTATATTTATGAAGAAGTTTTAAACCAATAAATGATCATACTTGTATTGTCTATAGAACTGTGCTTTCAAGAACAATTTAAAAGTCATAGATGCTGGACTAATTGCTTTACCATAGGTAGCAAGCAAGTGTCTACTTGAAAAAGCACAAAAACAAAATAAAATTTTCAGTATGTATGTAACAAATTGGCAATCTTAATGTGGTAAACTGTCACAGATCTGACCAAAAGTTGACTACAACCATTATGAACAATGGTCAACCAATGAATCTATGATAATCAAACTCTCTACTTCTTTTTTAATTTTTCTTTACAAATGACATTAATATTCAGATTACATAATTTTACATTTATCCATAAAACAGTCTTACAAATAAAATCTTTCTCCAAATCATTAATATAAAATTAGGGAAAAATGCCTTCCACACTTGATTTCATATCTACTGCATTGTACCATCATTTTGCACATCATCATCATATAACATTCACCCTCTAATCAAAATATAAGTTGATGTTCCTTTACAAGACTGGATGTGAGATACAAGATGGTGTAACCATGTGTTCAAAATGTAATTATCTCCTCTGGAACTCCCATTTATTTTGACACAGATTTGTTTGTGATCTTTCACTACCTTCCGACATTTTGCCTGGCGAATAGATAAAGCTTTATACTCTTGGCAGCATTTAACTGAGTTCAGTTTTAAAAGTCGGTTACCAATTACTACTTAGTCCAATTTTGTATGGTAAATTTGGGAGATCAAATTGGCTCATATATGGAGACCTGGGGTTACAATTATTCTACATAGCACAACCTCATGAATGCCTTTTTAAAAATTTTGAATGCTGATACTGAAAAACATTGCAAGTATAATATTTTATTGCGAAACTATATCAACAAAACAAAAATTTTGTGTCAACACAAAACTTTGAGTATTTTTTCTGGTATTTGACTTTAAGTCTTCACTGCTAATGAGACATATCCTAAGAATGCTAAAAATATTTATTTCCTGATACATACAAACAAATAAATAAACAATAAACAATTTATTTACAATTTGGTGCAATCTATTTTACAGCTGGTAATGTAGGTCGAAGAACATAATAAAAAACATAAGTAATTCAACATCTTAATCACACAACTGTGTGCTGAAATAAGGCCGATTCAAAATATCTTAACCTAGATAGCAATGAAAAGCTTGCAAATGTAATTTTAAAACATACATGTTTTTGTTAAAGTTCAAACAACTGTTCCAAAGTATTTAAAATGCCTAATGTCATAACCTTGCGGCCTCTTTCCTATCCCACTAAAAACTTTCTAAAAATAAGATAATGGTCAGTAAAGTGTAAGTGTATATTGCAATCTACAAGGCTGTAAGTACCAAAACATTTTTGGCTCTTGACATTATAATAGTGATTGTGTTAAATCGTGTCCAGGCATAGAGGTTTTATGAATAATCAACCCTCAGGTAAAGGTAGAGGTTAAGTGGCTTCTGATACATGGAGGAGAAGAATAGGAGGCTAGTCATGTTCAGTATGGTTAATGGATGCCAATTGTGATGCACTAATCAGATTCACAAGAAGTACACTGCTGCTATACATCTGGCATCTCAAACGCTGCACAAAACATTTTGTTTTTTGTCCAGGTTTTACATCAAATATTCATAACGCATGTGTTTTTTATTAAGTTTGGATGAAATGTTGATGGTGCTGATGGTCTTTCTATACGGAGAGATTGTCCAAAGTGTAGAAGTCAAGTTATATACAGTTAAACAAAAAGCTTTATCTATTGAAAAGCTGCAGTCATTGAATATGAAGCCATCAACATTTGAATAAATATCTGAAACCACATGCAGCACTGGTTATTTTCAATAAAACCTCCTTCCTTTCCCAGGATGAGAATCAGAAATGCATTATTCTTAATTGATCTGAAGACAAATGGTGTCATAACTTATTTTATACCTGAGAAATGACAAGAGTGCAATTCTGTGAACTTTTGTGAGAATCCTCCAGCTCTGAGGATAGCCTTTAAATTTGACTCTAAATGTTATATGTATTAGCACTGAAAGATCAAAAATATCAACTGATTTGTTTCTTTATAGGATTATCAATTATCATACATAACAAATATCTCATTTCTGGTCATGTTTCACATTGTACAGTACTATAAAAAGTAAAATACTGATAAGTGCTATCTTCTGAAGACAGTATCATTATCATATCAATCCTTAGTCTTTGTCAAAGACTTGATTGTTGTCAATAATTGTAAACATCACATACCAGGTCTGAGCCTTTCCTTGGAGGCCAGCAAGTTTGCAAGCACAGAGCCCTTTCAAGTCTAGCAGAGCACCCTTTTTTTTTAGCAAAAATCTCCCCTAAAAATTGCAGCTGTTGAAATAAAAAGACTGACATTTTACTGTAGATATCTTGTTAGATATCCTCTTCACTCATTGTGCTATTTCAAAAACTTTTTAATTGTGATTTTTGCCAACAATACATATGCCATATACTGTGCAATTTACCTCCTGACCTTATCAAATGATCAAATGTAGTACGAAAGGTTAAGAACTGTCTTCAATGAGAAATTCAGACTAACAGAACATGAGTTAAATATAGGATTTACAGACTGTCAGCATTGGACACATGTCACAACATCATAGCCAAATTGTATTGCAATCACAGAGTCCACAGATCAGACACTCACCTCTCAGACTGTTGAAATGTAGACATTTGAAATGCTCTTTTTCCTACCAGTCAGTACTGTTAATTGTTAAAGAAAAAGTTTAAATCTATATTAAATTATTTGAGTAAAGCACCTTAAATGTTGAGATGCCATGATAATATCTGCTGCTTTATGATAATGATTAAGACATTTTGTAACCCAAATTTGACCCACATAATCCTAAATCATTAAGGCACATGCTCTATTATCCTCAACTGTTGACTTCTAACTTGATGTAAAATCCTAAGACCAGTTTGACATTTTGTCCTATTCACAGCTGGCTTAACCTTATAATCTAGCATCAAAGCTTTAGCATTTGCCCTTATTTGATACAAATCTCTTAATCTCATAAAAGCTGCAAATCAAAACTTGATATAGGATATAACCTATATTTCTAACCCCATTAAACCTTTTGCTCTTTTCCACATCCTCAAAATCCATTTTGTGGCTAAACTTTAATACTAATTCACCATCTAGGCCTATATCAGGATCAGCCATGAAGTCATCCATCATCATGTGAACAGCTAATAGGCTTCTAATTAAACTGATGACCATGTTTACACTTTTTAAACTATCTCCTCATCAAAATATTATCTAAAGTTTTAAACATACTACCAGGCCAGATACCACAAATTCAGAAATATCCAACAGTATTTTGGAACAGAAACATCAATGCTGCCAGTGTGTCACAAGAGGCAATGACAGCTATGCTAATGGTGATGATAGTAATGATGACAATGACCATGATAATGTTGGTATGATATTATGATGAGGAAGAGGAGGAACAGGAAGAGGAGAAGAAGGAAGGGGAAGAGAAAGAGGGGGAGCAGCAGCAGGAAGTACTGGAGCAGGAGAAAGAGAGGCAAGAACAGGAAGAGCTGGAGGAAGAGCAGGAGGAGGAAGAGGATGAGGAAGGAGAGGAGGAAAAGGAGGAAGATCAGGAAGAGGAGGGAAAACAGGAGGAAGAGGAGCAAGAACAGGCGGAGCATGAAGAGCAGGGGCAAGAGGAGGAGGAACATTAAGAGGGGGAGGATGAGGACAAAGATGATGATGAGGAGGACTGTGAATGATGATGATAATGGTACGAATGATTCTAAGACAAGATCAAAACCAATTAGAGATAAATGAGTCTTTGACCTTCTGATATCATCACGTGAGGACTACCAACCATGCATATATTACATCCGGATTGAATCGTTTATATAGACCCCTATTAATGGTCTGATACGATTATGAATATGTAGTGTTCACCGACCGACATATGTTGAGGTCTGGAAGTCAATACTGTTGTCATTTCTAATTATTAAATCCATCCTTCAAGTGACTTCAAAGCTTCTTTATCAAAGATTGTCTTATATCCAAGAAATGCCAATGACTAAGACCAAAATGATTTGCATATGTGACATGTTCAAGGGAAAGGAGTTGGATGTCGGCGATTATTTGTTTTTTTGTTCCAACCTAATTGTGCATTAAAAATGCTACATTTTGACCTAAAACAATTACAAATACAATAATTCCTTATATTGCCTTGTAACTCAGAATCATCAATGTTGAAATCTGACTCCAAAAAGAAAAGTGTCTTAAATTCTTTGATGACTTAAGTGATTTTCAAAAGCTGACTATGTGACTATTACAACTGAGGTCTTTTAAGAATTTTATTTGCTGTATCAAAATAAAGCAAATAAACTGACAACTATTTAAAATAGAATGATCAGGGCACTTTCTACTTTTTATTTATTTAACCATGTGATGTTGTTACACCAGGTTTATCTCAACCAACAAATATCTTCAACCATAACACTGACAGACAGCACAAATTCAAAACTTATTTCTGATCAAACAACATATGACAGATTCCACTCATTAAATGCAAATCATGTTTTGATAATCACCTCATGTTACAAAATCCATCAATTTTAAGATCTAGGCCTACATCTCTTAAATTGCAATCAGATTTAATGTTAAAGCATTTTAAATTGAAGTTCTTCTTGGGGCTAAACATTATTAAGAAGAGTCAAAAGGATTGCCAAATGGGGTATGTTTATTTATATGGTCTTTATTGAAACATAAGCATATTATATGTCTCAGTCATGTTTAAAAAACAGCTCAATTAAGACTACAAATATCTGTTAAAAAAAGGATTAATTCTGTTCTTTTTATTATTTATAACATTCATCGAAAAGCCAAGCTAATCCCAACAGTGCATATGCATTAAATTCAAGAGACGCCTCTATAGAGTGAAAGACAGAAGATTGGAAAGAATTTTCAATTTTAGATGCAGGAGGAAACCCAAGTGCTCTGAGAAAACCTGCGAGGACGAGTATGGATTGACAACCAAATTCACATACAAATTAGGTCCGACTGGGAATCGAACCTGGGCCGCAATGGTGAAAAGCAAGGGAGGAAATGCTGTGCCAAACCATCTCCCTTTAGTCAATCTCACTCTGTCATGTGATGAGAAGCAACATACGTGTTACTTGTTTTTATCTGAATTTTAAACTGCAAAAGTAAAATGGATTATGATAATAGCGAATTTCCCGAGATATTGGCATCATTTAATTCAATGTACAACCTAACACATGACTGTTAATATTTCAATTTCTTTATTTTGTTACAGCCAGCATTGAATTGCTTTTCAAAATGTCATGTACACTTCACTTTGTGTAAATTTAAATGAAAGAAGTTATTTACCATTCAATCTAAACTACATTTACCAAATAGCACAAAGTTTCCAATTATAAAATGCCATTAGCTTTAAATTACATTAATCCATCAATGACCTCAATGTTCGTTTATCATGAAAAGGTTAGGAGAATTCTCTTTGTTCACCAAAATACAACAATGTTCAAAATGTAAACATGGCTGGAAGTTCAAGACCTTAACACTAATCTTGAACACTTCTCCTGTTGTTGATGATACAAAAGCAATGACAGTGATTGAGAAATGGTGTACAAAATCAGTTCATGCTCAGGTTTAGTAACTGATTAGCACATTTCAAAATCTTTTGTCATGTTTGACGATTCTTTCAACAGATGGAATTGAACTTGCCTATGAAGCTAATCAGATGACTGTTTAATTTGAAGATGCAAATTGTTACTTAAAGGGGCAATTCATGATTCACTTTTCATCCTCAAGGTCACCTCTATCAAAATTGAGTTTTTTACCTAGAACGAATCCTTGACTGGTATATATCACGTTCCCCAAACCATTCGTTCAAATGTGCTTGCATTTTTGAGAAAAATGAGAAAATGTGTCATTTTCTAATTACTGTCGGGGCCCCGACAGTAATTACAGCACATTAGCCTATGGAGATTTCAAAAATACTGAAAAGCTCATATATTGAAAACGAATAGTCGGAATCAAGTGAAATTTTCAGCATGCATTTATGTTGCAGGCTTCTTTTTAATTAGCTAGAAAAGAGGTGAGGTTATTGTCACATCAAAATCATGAATTGCACCTTTAACAGCTGAGAACATAGTACAAAAGTATATGTTCTGTTAAAATGACATTAACATGTGTACCAAAGATGATGAGAGTTGAAAGAGGTTCATTTTGAATGACTATAAATTAATCAGTACTCACCTAAAATAAGCTTCAATGAAAAATTACATGAAGAAATTTTAGCAGAATGTTTATGTATGATATTGCTCATATGAACACATCTAATGTGAGTATAGCTGCATGTCATCAAGTAAACATGACAAGATCCTAAATTTTAGTGAAAAGATCTCTATCACTGAATGCTATAATTCAGTGGTGGGCAACCTTTTTACCACCGCAGGCCAAAAAGAAGAGATGTGATTTTTTCGAGGGCCGCACCAATAAGTAATCCTATGGGAAAAGAACTAAAAATTATATTCAAATTTAGGCCTATTCTTAATTTTTTTGGATAAGCCAAAGCGAAAACACTTTTTTCCATAGCAAATCGGCAGAAGAAATTATGTTACAGAGACCTATTGGAAGTTTAATTAAGGTCTATCATGCGATATGTTTTTGCTCACTTATGATTAAGTAGGGTGCGTTAATCTTATTTAACATAATTTAATATTATAATATTATAATTATATAACATAAAAATCTTAATGGCTCAAATAAAATCACAGAAAATATTTTACCTTGAAAAAATCAAAATCTCTTACGGCGAACAATGTTGTCTAGACTACCTTTGTCCAATAAAAATATGATTG
>JXSR01S015861.1:34995-45380 GCA_000969725.1 Ophiothrix spiculata
TCCTTGTCACTGATCTGTTAATTGCTAATGATTATTGTCCATCGCCGCTAGCAACCAAAATGACTGAGAATCTGTGGATGTGACTCTCTTTGTATTTTAAGTGATGGATGCATTGAAACGAGTAGCCAATCCAGGTTTGAAAATAGAAACCAGAGAGAAAAGAAATCTTAGTATCTTAATGTTTGATAGAATTTTTTTTAGAAATGGCATTTGGATCAAATTTTTCCTAAATTTTTCACATCATGCAATATTTGATTAGATGAACACAAAGCATGTTTATAATGTTACTGACACTCAGAATTGAAATATTCTTTATATGTACATCCCCACCCCTATGCACACCACCTCTACACACACACCCACACATATGGTTAGGATAGTGAACTGAAATAGTCCGATCCATAGGACCATTATTTTTTTCAGTGATACTTTCCACTATACAAATCCACCATCACATCATAATTCATCTATTGAATAGAAAGACCCAACTACCATAAAGCCCACTGATCTCAACCCAAAATTTGAGGTGAGCAGTCACTGGCTTCCTAAATCTCATACAATGCTTAGTATCACCTGAAAAAAACAAGGGTTTTATAAAATATCAAACTATGTATGAAAGTGAACCAATTGAAACATTCATTGAGAAACATTTTCTGCATTCAACATCCTTGACATTGATGGATCATATACCACACAGCTCTAAAGTCTTCCGCAGTATAGGCTCTCATGCATGAATTAATCAGAATATTTCATGTTAAGTGCGGAAGTCAAGTATTCCAGGAGTGTTAAGTCTTCCTCATTTTCCGCACCTCTGAGGGGCCCTGGATGCAAGATTAGTTTTTGAAAGCCGGTCTGCTCACTAAGCAAAAAGCAGTATATGTGCAAAGATATTGCAACACTCTCATCTAACATCCAATTTGACTTCTATCCACTCTCATGTTAAAAGGTGGAATGTACATGTTTGATATATGTGTACCGCCGCGGCAAAAGGGTCCAGTTGTCGACTCCTACATGTTGCTCATTGTAACATATCTGATGTATACAAATACCATACATTAGATATGCTACAAGGAGCAACATGTACGAGCCGACAACTGGACCCTTTTGCCGCGGCGGTACACATATTAGTTTATACTGCCGTTGTTTAAGTAGGGAATTAATTAACCCTTACGCTGCTGAAGTAAATAGCCACAGACCAAACACATCACAACCAGGAGACATGGTCACAAATCACTGCTGAGGCAGCATCTGTATGTGGCTTGATATTAATGAACTTTGGATCGGGGTGCAAGGGGTCCTGAGTTCGAGTACCATGGTTAAATGCATGTAAATACAGATTTTTGACAGAGTAAGATTCTTCATCTAAGACGCCATCTACGGCGAGATTCAGAGGAGGATCAGTTGGAACTCAGAATTAGAACGGTGAGGGACGGTGATGGGTATCACTGAAATATACATTATAAAAAGTAAGTGTTGTTGACCAGTTTTAACCAATATTGAAGACAGATTCGAGGAGATGATGATTTTGGTCTTCAATGAGTTATTCGTCAGTTCTATAATAATCTTCCATGCCTGGGTAAAAATAAAGCAAATTGCATGCTCTGAAATGCATGTACTGCATTCTAGCATTGCAAGGCACCACTATTTTGCCATTATGAAAATATCAGAATTTTGATAAGTCACAGGATACTCTTCAAACGTGTCTCTTGGCTACTCTTAAAACCAATGTGCTGTATATTTAATGCAATATTGTTTTATTAGTAATGAAGCTTTTAAAACGTTATATCTTTGCATACTACATGCCCTTTTGTGAAGTATTGGCATGATTTATAAAATATATATGTGACTGGATCAAGAGGAATATCAGTTGGATGTTGCAGATATTGGTTTTGTATAGTGTCACATAAATGTATGATATTTTATCGAGCTAATTGCCAAGGTTTCAAAAACATGTATTGAAAAGGTTTTGATAATTTGAATAAATGTTTGATATAAAATGTTTATATTGCCAGTATGTCACAAAGATATAAAGCAGACAACAGGTTAAATCAGTGCAGTAGAAATTTATCCATGTAGGAGATTATAAGAACTGTTGATAGTTAATTTTTACCTGATACCCCCCTTCAATAATTTTGTAGAATATGACTTGCTCTCTTCATCTGAGTAAAATTAATTATTTTTGGAAAGAGCAACCACTTAGGACAGGATCGTGCTTCTTGAGCTGTGAAACCACTACCTATTTTATTTTAATGGTTATTCTGGCAGAGAGAGAGAGATAATCAGATATTCCTATTTTTAGTTCTAAGGGATTTTCCCAAAATATATAAAGGTACAATATTCAGAAAGGGACCATGTGCATGGAATTCTTGCAAACAAACAAATGGTGAATGAATCTTACTATATGTGACCCGTCATATCGAAAGGTACCTTAAGGTCTGCAAAATCAAAATTAATTTTTTGGTCTCATCTGAAAGCTGAGATTTTAAGCTTTAAAATGACACCTTGATTTTGGTTATTGGATGTTTGATTGCAAAGTTACATCCAAATTGATAAAAGGCATCAAGCTGATTCAGACAACTATAGTTCTGAGAAAATCAAGTTTAAAGTTTCTGTACTGGTAAAACTTGAATGGAGAAAGGATTTGTATCTTGTTTTTGAACAAATTAATCTTATGTTTTGGATGCTGGAGCCTGATTAATTTGATAGAGTACACTTCAAAGGTAACGTTTCTGATGAAATTAGAAATTCGACTTTGAATGTGATTTTTGACTATGCTCAGCTTCAATGGCCCGTATCTCGTAATTTACCATGCCGGTATTAAGGTACCTTTCAATATGACGGGTCACATATTAGTACCATCCCGGGTGCGTACCCTGCACATTTGTATTCACCAGCACTTGTTCTCTTGCTTAGCATTTGGAAACAATATCTGACTTCCAGTCACGGTAACACAAAGACACTTCTGCTTTCATGAAAATCAGAAGTGACAGACCATGCATGGATGGGGAGAACCAGAGAGACCCTGGATGCATAGAGCTAAGGCTGAGAAATACTGAGTGATTTCATTCAATGAAGAAACACATTAACATCACGGTCATGGGGTAAGGGGCTCTCAGGTTTGGTAGGGGTGCGTTTATATAGGGGATGTAGAGGGAGCTGGCGACCACACTGCAAGATGTGTAAAAAATGTATAAGATTAACCTATAAGATTTAATTGAATGGCATGACCATTAGGCCCAAAAAAAAAAAGGTTTGATTGGCGTAACGCGACCGACCCTAATTTTACCGCCGACCCTAGATATTTTTTTGTGTGTGTGCAAAAAAAAAATACCTGTGAAACAAATATTTTCATTTTATCGCGATATGATGCCTACATCGGGTTGTCAAACACCGTCTGGTGTCGCCGATTCTGGTGCTCCAAGTTGAAAAGGAATATCCAACTGCGCAAATGTGCACAATGGCGGCGGTCATGGATCGTACGGATCGTACATACAGCGTTTCATGTAAAGGAATTCAAGGTGAAACGAGTGTGTTGTATGATAAATTATTAAAATTAGATGTACACAAGCAATTTGTGGACATTGCTGAGAGGGCCGGGAGAGATGTAGTAAAACGTGATTTTGTATATATGTCGTATATTTTGTGTTCTTGTATGTAAAACATTAAAAAAAAAAAAAAATCCGACCTACCTACCCTAATTTTTTTTCTATGTTACGCCAATCAAACAATTTTTTTTAGCCTTATTAGAGCACAGAACTCCTAATACAGAAGTTGTTGGTTCAAGCCTTGCCCCCATCATATTTCCCTGGACAAGAAACTTTACACAAACTGCTCTGTGGTTCGGTAGTCACGATAAGCAATTGGTCCCCTTGCTCATTCTTGGAGTGCTACATACAGTGTATTTGTTTAGTGAGTCTTATGTATTTGGATTGTGCATATTTTAACATTAGAGGGCCTTGAAATTCCGTAACCATTTTGGAAAGCAAGTTACTCAACAGTAACCAAGGTTCGATTCCCCATCCTGGCACTGTATTAGCATATAACTTCCATCCAGTCTGGACACATTTCTACATTTAAACGTTTGATAACTTAAATTTTTTTGATAACTTACGATTCTTGAAATGTAGTTTATTTTGCAAGTGCAATGATCAATTTTCCTTTTGTATTTCTAGACTGTTATATAATCGTATCTATATGGCGAATATGTTCTATTCACCAATTACAGCCTATATCTACGAGCTTCCAGGCTTAATAATAACAGTGTTACAGAAATCTGAGATCATTTGCAACCCCTATTTTAATAACCAAGTCTGTGAATCTATTTTGAAGGATTATATTTTGAAAGTGGAATGGATAATTGATTGAACATTTAAGATTTTGCTGTTAATTATGGGTATAGAGTTTGTTTCAATGTGAGGAATTAACTACCAACCAAAACGATAAAAAACTTGGGGAGTTTTAATGTTCAGTACAGTACGTGTTATATTTCACTCTTAGAATCTTCTCAGGTGTGTTTAAAACCATCTAAGCCAAAAACATCTCCCCAAATTTTGAATGTGACGATTTTTGATACTAGAGGTTTATATTGTTACCGTAATAAGTAGGTAAGTGGCAAACAATACACAATAAATGTCCAGTTTTCAATGAAAAATAGGGATACAATTAATTTTTCGTTATTGTGGTTCCCATCCCTTGCATTATTTACATTGTAAGCATTTTAGCACTTAAAGCATGTTTGTTCATTACTATAACAGTTTGATAGCTCTGAAAAATCCATAACTAGGTAGAATTACCAGGTAAATTGATATATGGCATGGTTTTGTTTGCTAAGGGTTAGAAAACTGACAAATTGGTATGTTGTATATTTGAGTTCACAATAACAGCGAAGAAGCCCATTTTTTTGAACACACAGACATTTTAAGGGGGCATTGGACAAAATTTTGAAATT
The DNA here is from genome assembly GCA_000969725.1 of Ophiothrix spiculata. NCBI lineage: Eukaryota > Metazoa > Echinodermata > Ophiuroidea > Amphilepidida > Ophiotrichidae > Ophiothrix > Ophiothrix spiculata. The sequence continues at coordinate 39,944 of JXSR01S015861.1, forward strand.
TTGTTTGTGGATGATTTACACTTCCTATGATAGAAAATAACAGTCAATTACCAGATATCGGGAAAATTTTGATCAAAACCTTCAAAAAAGTCAAAAATTTGAATTTTATTTTATTTGTTGATTTTGGGTATGAGGCTATTCTCTAAACGTATTTATTGCTGCTATACAATGAGAAAGAGCCAAAGATTTGTTTGTAAAACATTCCTTTCACATCATAGATTACAGAAAAATCAAAAGGAATTTTAAATTTTCATTAGATCTGCTGAAAAAGGCCAATTCTAGAAATTCAACTATAGAGGGCAGTATTTATCGTTGTCGACAACGATAATTACAAATAAGAGAACATCTAAATATTTTGATATATAGGGTTTGAATTTGACAATGAAACTTTGCATGCTGTCATTATTACCACTAATACTTCAAATGATGCAAAAATCTCAAAATGTTTGGGGAAAAGTTTGGGGATGATGCTGAACTTGTCCAATGCCCCTTTAAAAACCAGTATGTCTAAATAGGTAGCCCTATATTTGAGGATGGGTAAGCTTGCATTTAATTCCTTGGGGGCTTCAGTCTCATATCGGTATCTTCTGAAGATAGCACAAACAATAATTTTATTTTTTGTTTTGTTTTTTTAAATGATTTAAATTTTATGGATCAGTTTGTAATTACTGACTTTGCCATTAATATATTCAAAATTTAATTTCCCTACATTTTCACATTCTGCAATTCATGATGTTAAAAGATCAATTATTTTCTTCAAATCACATAGAAAAGGTTTTTTCATTCCTAAATACTTACTATAATAGATCTTAAAATCCACTTGTAACTTGTTATTTTTATTATGCAAAATTATATTAATTTTTTCATAAAATATGGAATAACCAATAATTATGTTAAGGCTTAAATTATGTAGTGTTCACATGCGTCAGGTGCAATTCACCCTAGGAGAAATGATAAATCTTATCCAAGTATCACTATATAAAAGAGATTCACATATTCTCTTTAAATTCAGACTTCTCTAGTTCATAGATTATACTGGATGTTTGACCCAAATTTGCTTGAACTTGTGGTCATTCAGCAGTAGCTTTAAGGGAATAGCCTTGATTTTGCACTCCAAATCCCACACTTATTATCAGGGATGTAACTTTTCAGGAAATTTACACAAAATATTTGTATTTTCAGGAAATTCAGCAAAGTACAAAAGAATAGCACACTGCTCTGTTTGAATGGCATTTTTATGCATTTCAGGAAATATGATTGTTCATGCGTTACATCTCTGTATTATAAATTGAAATAATTTTTTGCAAGTCCAGCCTAATATAAATTTGCTTTTTCATATATGTGCACTTTAAATATTACGAAGGCAAGGCAGTCATTTTAAGAAGATATTAAAATTTGCAGGCAATAATACCTACAAATGGGTTTCCGTAAGTTCGTCTTTAAATCGATGTTTGCCTCTTTAATCCATGGCACCATAATAATTCCAGTCCTTAAGAGTACTCTTAGTTCTGCCTCACTATCTGTCGATAAATTCCAGAGCAACGGCCAATTTACGGAGGCAAATATTGATAGCAAGCTCGCATAAAAGCGGTGTGATTTTACAGCCCGTGAGTGGTAATGTCACTTTGATTTGCAGGCTGAATACACCGTGATTACTAAATTGTTTGTGTACCCTCTTTGATGCCCCCATTATATTCACAGGGTTGGGGTACTTGATGGAAAGGTAGGTACTGATGCTTTGCCAAGAAAGATGCATTTTTGACCGCTCGCGCTGGCTTCAATCCCCCCTGCAAATATTAAAATGATTTATATGGTGGTAGTGTTTTTCAGAAATGTGAATTTTTTTAATTTGTTTTTTGGTTGCCCTTTAAGTACCTTAAAGGTTATCAATATATGTTTTTGACATAGCAATATGTACTTAATTACTGGCAGTTCTAGCATAATTGATTTGCACAATGACATAATTTTCACATTTTTGCATTTCCTTGTTTACATATGGGTGGTAGTTGAAATCGCCAGCCACGTATCCATCTGAAATCCAAGTACCCCTTTCCTCAGATTTTACTTGCAGACTCAAGAATTTGCAATTTGTCACAGGGGAGACAAATATTTGAGGAAATTACATGTGATAGTTAAATCTGCCATGCTTTGTGACAAGTGTTTGTGTTTACTATTTACTCTGGATCTGATGCTGGTTTTTGATTTGACATGATGTTTTCTGGTGATGCGGCATCCGGTATAGTGAAACATGTGGAGCAGTTTTGCTTAGTGGTTTGGGCACTTGCCTATGGTGCAAATGACTTGATTTGTTACATGGTTGTTTACAAAGTCCCAAATAGTATCAAAACACTGATAATTGCAACTTTTTCATTATGCCTATTGTTTTATATTAATTTTGTGTTTGTAGCCTTTTTTCTTTAGTGATTGTTGGCACTCTTTAGAAGTTTTGTAGAAAAACTTCTTAACACAAATCTCTTATATCAGTGGGAATGTTGGTTTTAACCTCCTTTAAAGGGTCATCAGTCATTCGACGTTGATCAACTGAAATGTTGAATCTTGTTTTGAATAAAAAAATATTAATATGAATAAAAAGTGAATCTCTATGTCAGATGTTCAATACCAATAGTATATACAAGCAAGTGAAGGCTAGAGGGTCGATTCAAGACTTCCATTGACACCTGCATTAACAATACAAGCAGACATTTAAACCCCAAGCCTAGAGTATTTTGTTCCCATTATATGCAACATCACAATGTACCCATAAATGTTTGTAGAGAAGTGTCTTTGAACAAGTTGTCCTAAGATTTTGTGACCTCTATCAGCCATGTCTGATACAATCATGTAAACCAATTTACAGATCTTAAAAAAAAAACACCCACATTTAAAACAGTGAACATCCTTTATATATGTACCAATGTATTCTAACATGTGTATTTCTGTTCTTTTTCTTTCATATGCACCACAATTGATATCTGCGATTCAATAGGTAAGTTCAAATTTATCCTGAAAGTAATAATATTAAATGTAAAAATTAGTAATACAGTATGGTGTTGGTAAATGAGTGTTTTGACAAATTTCAGGATGCTCAAGAACAATTATTAGCAGGTGCATTTTGACTATGAAAATATGAATTTGAAAGACGAAATGCGCACATATTTCTCATGCGAAGTTCAAATGTACTTACAATGGGAGAGCTAATGGGAATCATGTCATATGGGGGTTATGTGTAATATTTCTATATTGAATGTTACTCCACATACATTTTTATCCTGTATTTGTAGATAAATAATAATAGTAATGGCATTTTTATAGCGCCTTTTACCGAAGATACAAAGCGCTCATGATTCGCTGCAGGTAAATCGTCACAACCATTTCACTTCACTTAGAAGTGCTCCTAGATAGTAAAAATCATACTCTTATATTTTTTTAATTGGCTTAAAATACATTGTTGACCTGCTGACCACACGTTTCTAGGCACCCTGTGAAAAAGCAGTTTTTCAGTGTTTTCATTTTATGCAAGCGTGATAGTCACCTCCAAATGAAGTTCCCCTTTCCCCACTGGGGCAAACTGCCTCAGTTTATCATATTTTTCCTGGAAGACAAGATTTGTCTGTTTCGGAAACAACATGAAAGAAGTTTGAAAAGAATTATTAAATATGTGTTTACCCAAGGAATGCATTTCTTAGAATTCCAATTTGTCTTTTAACTTCAATAAAACCTTTGAATGTCACATGCTTTTGTCATAATTGATGGTCTATAAAAGTCAAAACTTTGATTGGTTTATCATGTGGAAAAAAAAAGAACAAAACTTACAAGAATTATTTGTCTTTGTAAAAGGTCTCGTTGGCATTTTGAAAGTAGGTCATGATTTTGGTGCGCGTCATTTGCTCATCGCATCTGGTTATTTTGATTTGTGTCATCATTTGCGTTACCGTGCTGTTAGATGTTTATCTTTCTTCCCGCCCTTTCATGCTCCTTTGGATTTTTGTGTTGACAGATGCTGTACAAGTTTAAAATAACATGGCTCATCAATTTTCTTGAGTTGTTTCGTCTGAAGAGGGCTCTTGGTATTGTTTTTGATACTTAAGACATGATCATGCTGTCATGGTTAAACCTGGATTTAGTCCAGATTGGCTGGTATAGACATAAAGATAGCTAAAGATTTTGTCTTAAGCTTGAGAGGACTCCCTTGTATTTGATGACACTGTAACCTTCATCACACGACTGGGGTTACTCCTGTTTGAACCCAGATTGGCTGATATGGACATGATACAAGATTTTAGCTCTTTCTTAGACAAATATAATTGAATCTTAACTCCATATCTAATTTTTCTCTATTTATCTTGAGCGATTTTGTTTTGTAATTAGCTTTTGAATCTGGGAGTCGTTGAATTTGTTCAATTTTATCCAAAAAGATATGTAGATAGTTCTCATTATTGCTATTTTATGTTTTTTATGATAATCAATACAAGATGCGACAACAAAAAAGCAACTGCTTTACAGGCCAGAGGGACCAAGACTTTCTGTTTGGGTTATTCTCACCCAATTGTAAAATCAGATGTTTTAAAAGAAACGCTGGACTTCTATAAAATGCGAGCAAAACAAGCTAAATGGGGGAAAAATACACAGATATATGGTCTTTTTAACAAAAAAATTATAAGAAAAAAATATGTTGCCCATCCATCTCACCTGGAAAATCTGCCTATAAAATAAGTTTTTACTTTCATTGCACAAAAGATATATCAGTGTAGCTCCTAGAACGCCATTTTAAGTTCAATATTATATTTTAATGTTGATACTTTAAACATGAACTTCCAATATACCTATGCATTTAATTACCTAAACCCTTGACCAAACCATACATGCTATAAGACCATGCCGGTACCAGGAAACGCATGAAGAAACTTGCCGTCTTCATGTCTAGCTCTGGAGCCTGGAACCAACCTGCGTTGATACAGACGCCCAGATCCGACGTGTTATTACAACTGATCATGTTCCTCCAGCTTGATTGCATTGCTAAATCGCAATGAATATGATCAAATAATAGCCTGAAAAGAGGCCAAGATTTAGCTCTGTAAATTGCCTGGAAAAATGGAGATGATACAGAGACATAAGGAGGGTGTAGACTGAGGGCATACTAGTCACTAAGTTGAGGATCTTAAGGCATCGGTATTGTGTTAGATAAGTGTATGGCTGAAGGGGATGGGAGTAACTGGATCATAGATATTAGGACAACTTGATATGCGAAGAAAATCAATTTTAGTTGACCAAGATATCTGTGGAATTGTGATTATGAGTGAACTGATTATTGGAAAGACTGCTACAATATTTTGTGTGCCATAGGTTATATGTAAGAGATTTCTGTCTAGACCAGGTTACTTGAGATACTTATGGGATGGAGGAAAGTTGATAATTTAAAAATATATTTGGATATGTG
>JXSR01S015863.1:15009-27135 GCA_000969725.1 Ophiothrix spiculata
TGATAATGTTAATTATAACAATAGTTTTACAATTCAGGTCACACAAGGCAGCCATTGCGGATACGCCAGTATGTGATGTTTCCGACGACGCCTTTCCCCAGTGTTTGGCAAAACTCTTTGAGCAGAACGTATGTTCAAGTGTCAACTGTTAGGCAAGCCCGATACAACATTTTGGCAAAAATCAAATTTACCAATTATTTTTTGCAGTACAGGTATGCGAGACACCTCTAAAATCATAATGGTGCAATTTGCAAATAAGATGTTATGATTAATCGTATCAAACGCTTTTGAAAGGTTCATGAAAATTACAACTGCATGTTTTACTTTTTTATTGCCTAGCTAAATCAAACTGACCGATTTTTTTGATTTTTTTCTGTCAATATCGAAGTGCAAGAAAAGTAAGAGAGCCAAATTGTTTGACCTTACTAACTAGATTCAATAGGAGTTTGTGGTAAGTTTTTATTTTATTTTATTTTATCTAGAAATGTTTCATTAACAAATCTTAACAAATTTACCCCTAACCGAAAGTTCATTAGATTCAACTATCTCTTCGTTTTGATTTAAAAACTTTTCATTGAATATTCGATTTATCTAAAACATTTAATTAGTCGTTTTATGGAAGTTAATAAACTAATGATCCCAGTTTTGAGATTTTGTGAAAAATATCATTGTTCGGGCCTTATTTAATCTATATCTACATACCGTAGTTTAACACATTGCTTCGAAAATCATATTGTTTCTTATACAGTAGGCTTGTTCAAATCAAAAGTTTACGAATGCGTCAATCTTAAACAAAGAAAAAGCAAGAAGTTTTAGTTAACTAGTTCTACTAACACTGATGTTGATGTCCTAGTTCCATTGTTTGACGGCAAAGTGTAATCATGATGTGACTTCAGCGGTCAACAGCGGTCAACAGTGAGGCAGAATGTGGTCAAATAATTAAAAACATTCACACCTTAATAAACGTTGTAATGGATTAAGGTTTAATCTGGAATATTGATACCTTGTTTCGTGAAGATCAATGATGACTATTATTATTGTTCAGTCAACCAACTGTTATTATTCATCTCATACAACGATTTTCAACGATTATACAAATAATAACTAGGCTGAAATTATTCTTTGTTCAGGGGTAACGTGCCATTACATACGTGAAATGTTGTCTTGTAAACAAATTCATTTTGTAATCGTTGGTAATTGGTTTACAAATCGTCAATCCCCGATCTAAATATTTTGTAAATATGAATAGACCGCACAGTACGCTTACATATGCTAATTTCAAAAAAGCTGAGAAAATAATTTGTTAACAATTCGTAAACTAAGGATTTGAACACATTTATTCAGGTTTCAGTAAATAAACTAAATCAACCAGATATAACAAATACATTTATTGAGTTCAATTTTCTAGTTTACGTTTTTTCAACAAATTGTCTGGTCTCAAACAAGAAAAATATTAGACTTTTAGTTCAGTTTTAGTTAAATTTGTTAGGAGACAATTGAAAACTAATCAACCGTGGGCACAATATTTCCACATGAGAGGCTAAGACCATATACAAATTAGCAAAATGCAACCTCGTATTATTACTTAATTGACTCATCATTGACAAGATTTAATCCACCATAATCCGTCTTCATAATTTGTAGCAAGAATTAACAATATGAGGTGAATGACACCAATCAATAGTGTCAGAGTCCTTGATCAAGTTTGTTTAATAGGGTCAGTTTATAGTTCCTTTGAGCTACCAAATATTAGGTGCAACAAGTCTTTGGTTAAACTTATAATCTGATATATAATTATGCATTTTCTAATAATAACGGAGGCTATTATGAATGTTTGGTGGTTTATCCGTTATTGATTAGAAGATGCATTGGAATTAATGTAATCACAAAGACTTGTTGCACAAAGTATTTTGTACTTCAGAAAGAACTATAAACTGATCCATTCAAATAAATTTTACGTTTAGCGATTTTACAATTTAGTTAACGACTAGACTGTTTTCTTTGTTTGAACGAAATGTTTCATTAAATCGTACTTTTGTGAACATTGTCCCTCGTAAAATGGCACTGTTTCTATTGTTTACCTTTAGAGGATTATAAAAACTGAATTTCACGGTAGGTAGCATTACAAATTGTAAACCGTTTGTAATGGGTTTACAAAATTGTCACTTTGCTACGTCCAAATCTTTTGTAAATATGAGTATTCTTCACAGTAGGATTACATGGACTGGTAGACGCAATGAATACTGGGGTATTCTTAAAGTATAAAGGGTAATCTTTTGTAAATATGAATATAGTTCACAGTAGGATTACATACGGTAGACTGGTAGACGCAATGAAAAGGAATTACAATTTGCACATGCTAATTTTTACAAAAATGAGAAACTATTTTGTTAACAATTTTGTTGACGACACGTAAACTGGATAATTGAACTCGACAATTGTATAAGTTATATGGAGTGTTTAAATTTCTTCGACATCTTAACCAACACTGTCCATACCAACGGTGTTCAATGAAGCAATGTCTAGCAATGCATTTTTAATGTGTCCTATTAGACGCATGTTTTGGTATAACATTATTCAATATGGAGCATATAATCATGATAATATTAGGCATATAATTTGCCAACTTTTAATTAAAAGTTCGCACACGTACTATTTTATCAGTCATTTTGTTTTTGGAATTTTTCAATTCTGACATAATCCATACTGAAGAATCTTTTGGTGAATGGCGCTTTCAAGATGCGAAGATCCACAGCAAAATACTGTTAATTTATCCTTTGGTTCCTCTTCGATTTGTTTCAAAACCTATAAATAGCATTATACAAACAAATAATAATAAAAAAAAGTCATTAGAATTGTTAAGGTAGTTAAATAGTGGATATTTTTTAAATAAAATTAATTGGGTTCACTTTCTCTATATTATTAATTTGATCCGCCGATTAGCTTGAGGGTTTATATGAATCCTTTTAAAAACGAACAAAACAGTAAAATCTATACTTATTATATATATAAAATCTTAAAAACTGAATTTTATCCAGAAAAAATTCAAAAAGTCTATTCCGGTGAACAATTGTCTACCTTTGTCCGGTCAAAGGTAGACAATTGTTTACCTTAAAGAAATGTTTCCTTGAAAAAGTGAAGGTTTTAAGATTTTATAAAAGCAATTTAGATTTTATAGTATTGAACGTTTCATTCTAAATACACTTTTAATCTTGTTCAGAATGAGTGCATAAATATTAAATATTTATGTCAGTTTCTTTAGTAGACCCCGCCCCTCCTTGATAAACTAGGATTAACGTACCACGTGATACGATGTCACCTTCATGATCTTATCGTGTAGAATCCAATGCGTCGGATACCATTATCTAAACATGTCACTTAACCACCGGGTTTGGACTCCAGTGCACCTGCAAATCATCTTCAACAAGAGTGTCGCATCCGTCATAATAGTCTTTATTTTGTCGCGTAAATTTGCTCATTTAAAAGGGAAAATGGGAGAAAAAAAAGTATACAATTTTTAGTAAAATAAATCAGTACTTATTTATAAAGCTGAATTCCTCCTCATTAGGTCATATCTCGGCACTGTGACTACCAGATGACCTCAGTATTGGTATGTAGTTTTAGCAATTTGTTGCCATCTACTACAGGCATCTTTTATTGGTGCCTATAGTAAAATAATTTTTATAGTCACTAGCCTATTGCTGTCACCATGTATGCACAGAACAGCGTGTTGCTATGAGGAGGAATCTAGTGATGAAACTTGAGTGTTAATTAGTGGGAATTCCGTAACCTGACTCAATTAATCTGACATACCTTAACATAGTTTTTTCTGACACATTTTGTTGTCATGATTTAGGTTCTCCTGATTTCGAAAAAGTTTTAGAAACCTACATATGACCCCAATTATTCTTAGTGAATAAAATGTCTTGGTTGCATGATTTTATTGCAGTTTTACTTTACAACTAAAGCATTTTAGGCTCAGTCATGTATCTGAATATTAATGTTGGAATCAATCGGTTGCATGTGGCACGAAAGAAACATAATCATACCGTCTTGTAAATGCTCTTCAACCAATTGATCGTGAGACAGAAAGAGTCACGACAGAAACTGAAGGATTAATGAGTGATGCTCTGGCAAAATGAGCGGAAAGTCGCGATTGAAGATTTTGAATAAATGGCTGCTAAAGTAAAGATATGGCCAAAAGATCAAATTTCGTCTCTTGACATAAAACGCATTAATACATAAGTTTTAATCCATACTTCGCGTTTTGAAGGTCAAATATGCCGGGAAGTGCAATTATTCACGGGTAATTGATCGCGTTTTGCTATAATACACTATAGTAATCAGTAACTTTAGAATCGATTTACGACAATTTTTTTACTGCCAGATTTTGAGTGGACTGTCTTGTATTTCGATCTCTAAATGAAAATTGTAGAAAGAAAGTATGACATATTATATATCATTGGAAAGCTGAGATGATAGAGAATTAAAACACGACATAAACTCAATTGTGAAAATCGCGACTTTCCGCTCATTATGCCAGAGCACCACACATTTAGCATATATCTCGCGGGTGCAGTGAGCCCTGATTACAATAGTAATATGCGATAAGGTTCTAATACTTTTTCGCGAGAAAAATGTGAAGAGCCCGAATAATTAAATTGAAAAGGCGAGATAAATTATTTGTTATAATACCAATTGGTACTGGAAACCCCACTTTCATGTTACCATACATTTAAAAATGATTTCATAGCTTTTACTTCTAGAATATCAAATAAAAACTGTGTCAGATAAGACTATGTCAAAACAAAGTATGTCAGGTTACGGAATATCCTTTAATTAGTTGCTCTTTATATACATTACCAATGATACACCATTCTTAGATTGGTTCTTATCACTGCTAATAAAATAACAACCAAACAAATTATTTATAAACAGTAGCAAAAAGGAGTGCAGCATGAAGTCATAGAGGTATTAGTGTATAAAACAGTAACATGACAAACATATACATGCACATAACATATAAAATGCAAATGTCGAGAAAAAAGTGTGGCAGTGTGTCTCTTTGCGCAGTTTACCGCATGCTGTAGATACTTCACATACAAAAAGGCCCAGAAAACTTGAGAGTGTGTCCGCTTTTGGCTCTGCCAGTCGCATTTTATAGGCACATTATACACACAATTGTGCCATTGCTGTTGATAATTAACACGTGATAAGGAGCCAAAAAACGTGGCAGTATGTTCTTTTGCGCTGCTTGCCGCATGCTCCATCTTAGGATAATTCGTCGTGTGAGTGCAAGAAAGTCGTACAATATATGCAATGGCTGCCCTAAGTTATTTTTATTTTGCACTTTGTCACAAGAATGTGAAAAATTCTTATTCTTATGTCAATGGTTCTTGAAATGGTTCTTCAGGTGACACCGTCACCTGAAGAACCATTTCAAGAACCACTGACCCAAGATTGGAGATTTGACAGTGTGCATTCCAAATTTATGACAAATGGCAGCTATTGCAGTTACGACTTTCTTGCACTCACATGACGAATTGTAAGGCATACATAAAAAAATAGATAAAAATACCGTTAGAATTCACTGGTTCTGTAAATTCCATTGTTACCATCGGAAGTGTCGTGTCTTGAGCTGAAAAGTGACAGAAAAGACATTTCCTGTTATTAAATTCTTGACATTGACCTGGAGAAGGTAGATTGACTCTTTATGGTATTAAAGGAAGACGGCGACCTGTTTCCTTTTTTTTTTTTTGTAAAGGATTGAAATTCATTTTTTATTCTGTCATGATCAAGGGACCCTTTGGAACTCAGTCCCTGGGCACTGACCCACAAGGTCCAAATTTGAAATCCGCTAATGTCATTCCGACTCCTGGTAATTTTCGTGCATATGACTTGCGCTATTCAGCAACATAATAATATTAATGTACAATATGGAATAACTTATCACCATTAAAGTATAGCCATTTATTACCTAAGGCACATTATTGGTGGCGCTATTTATATAAATCAAGGTTCCCATTTTTAAGAAGCTATATATGAACCTTAGTTTGGACATTTGCCACATGAATAAGGTAAAGGCAGGGCATCGAAATAATTTTGGCTGTCTGGGAGCATGAAGTAATTCTGAAATATTTTCTGCAAGAAATTAACTGTTTGAGCAGCTTGCCGCGATTACGAGCGACTTGTCGCTAAGCCCTAGTGGGTGAGGTCCAGGGGGCGGAGCCCCCGGAAGCTCTTTGGTTTTAAGTATACTTGAGGGCAAAAATCAGCATCCTGAGACCCCATTTCTTTCAATTTTGTAGCATGTTGAAAAACATTTTAGAAATATATGTAGTTAAGCTGAGTACAAAATCACTTACCTAAAGAAACAACATAAATGATAGCTTTTTAGGTCAAAAGTAAAAGTCTTGCCAAACAGTGATATTAACCAATAGATGAAAACATATATAGATATGGGTTATTAATGAATTTCAAAATTTACGCATTTCATCCGTTCTGGCAACAGATAAATTGATAACTCATTGAGTTCAACTTCAGCAGCGTGGAACAAAGATTAGGTTCAGGTTTTGATCACACAATCAGCACGTTGGGTTTGCAAGTCTAGTAACAGCTCGACAAACAATGCACATTTTTTTGTTTAATAACATTTTAGCAGAAAAAAAATACAAATTGTAGTTCATGAATTTAATTATTAAAGGGTTAAATGGAAAAATGTTAACTTGACTTTAATTTTTTACGCTAAAATTGATAACACCTCCCGTTTTATTAATTATGACATCAACATCAACTGTTCTGTTAGAAATTGCTCCACACGGGAGCAGGGTAGGACGTACAGACACAACAATAATAAACTACTGGTATTGATATTGTTACATGTTGTTACACTGCACTGTTAAGAAACCATGGTAACATTTAAACACATATTACAGTGGAACCTCTTTAACACGAACTCTGTGGGGCCAGACATTTTACTTTGTGTTATCAGAACTTTGTGTTATGCATCACATTTTTAATACAAATCCAATGTCAGGTACTTGAAAATCAGTTTGTGTTATGAGGGCTTTTGAGTTAACAGATTTCGTGTTAAAGAGGTTCCACTGTATTTTTGATGTGATCATGTAGAAATCAGAAAATATTAATCTTTTTTTCCTAAGATTTTTCATTTTTTTTTTCTTCATTTTATTCATTTAATTTTTTTGACAGCCTCATTTTTTTTTCTGCCGGCCGTGATTTTTTTTTGGGAGCGGCGCTCCCATGCTCCCGTGGATTTCGAAGCCCTGGGTAAAGGAGTCCAAAAACAAATTGTATTCATGTTGAAATCACAAACTAAATGTTAAATTTATGGAATATGCATAATTCATTTCAAAAAATGAATAGCGCCCCAATAATGAAATTTCAAAATATGGGCTACAAATGATGTATTTGATCTTAAATGGGCAATTTTTGAGATAAAACGTGACATTATTATTAAATTATATTGTGGAAACAAATTTAACAATATTAATCAACAACTAATTCCAAATTAATCTAAACACTTTTTAGGGTTTACATTATACATTTATTATAACAGTGCATTTTTGTCAACAAATTAATAAATGAACCCATCAAACATGAATAACGAATGCAAGTTTGATAGGTTTCCTTTTCATCTTTTGTTTATCTATAAATTTAACGAAAGACTACAGTCAGAAAGCTCTGATATTTGCACATAGTGCATTATCTTTTGTGCGTTTAACGCAGCAGATAAAAATCAAAATCCCTCTAGAAATCGAAAAAGTGAAAATTTCGGTACATATAGGATCTTTAGTATTTTCATTATTCTATGGTATCTGAAGTTATCTGACATGAAGTGTAGGAAAATGTAGATGAATATTAATGAAGATACAGCCTTATTAACATAGAATTTGCATAAATTTGGTTCTTTGCCATTTGACACTAGCTTGACCACAATTCGCTTACTTTTTACATTCTTGGCATATTTCAACCTGCAATGTTTAGAGGAGACATCTAGGTATCCAATAAGACCAATTTTCCTGGCACAATAAAGGTCAATATGCATAAATTAGCATAAATTATGCAATTTTTTCAAGAATTTCGACAATTGACCAACTTTTATTTCCTTTGTCATTACAATTTGTACGTTAAATGACATACTGATGGCTGAGACGTATTTCTTACTATATTTTACACCTTTGGTACAAAAATGAAGGAAATATCTTATAAAATGTTGATATTACACGTAAAAATGTAAAGTGAACCAATATCGCAATTTCAACCATGTCTAAATTTAGCATTAAAAGAGGTGACGCATATGCTACTCCGTAGGTATCACCTCTTATAGAATTTCGTGATCATTGGTGATTTGATCGATTAATGTTCATTGTTACCCCGTGTTTATGTTGTCCTTTTCATACTACGGAGACTTGCATGGGACTAATGTTAATAATTTACGCCTCAAAATGTATTGAAGAATAGAAATTTGTTATTAATTTGTAAACAAGATGATTTATTTCTTTGGGGGTAGATAATGTTTTTCTAAAGAGAAATTTATAAAAAAAAATATGGTATCTGTTAAGTTTTGACATCGATATGAAAAATGTTTAATGTTATAAACATTAAGAGGTTTTCAAGGGAACTATAAGTGATAATTGCTTTTTGAACAAAGTTTGCCCTATGTTATTAACTCATTTATATAATAACGCTGCCTTTTTTTCTATTTTTTGTGTCTGTTTCTGGTTATAGGCCCTAGATATAAAAAGAAAAAAAAAAAAAAATATGCTATTATTATAGTCATAGCATTTTTTGATTTCTATAAACTTTCCATCTCCAAACTGTCAATCATCATGATCACCAGAAGTTGAAATTGAGATATGAGGATAAACCTATCATACGAATCCAATTCGATCATCAAACAATGTTCATTATTATAGGAATCTATCAAGATTGTTTCGAAAGAACTACTGGTCAAATTCATATTTGCTTAGACCACTCGTAAGGGTCTTAAGTGATTTTGAAATATGATTCTTCTTCATTTTGTGTGTTCTTCCATTTAAACAAAGTTTCCTCTAACATGTCTGCAAAATAAAAGTTTTAATAAATTGGTGTGCGCATAAATTTTTGGTGCAGGACTTTGACACGATTTATATGAGAACCGTAGAAATGCAGGAGCTTTGTGACAATCTCACATCCACGGCCTTTGACAAGAAAAAAACTGCTTTCTACTCTGTATTAATAGTAATACTATCAGGGCGTTCATCATGTTTAAAGATCATTGTCACGCCTGACTTTCGTCCTCAGTGTATTCCAGATACCTAATCATATAGGTATCATCACTTCAGGTCTTACTGGCCTTTTGATGATGTCCTCAATATCATTGTTTAACATTTTGATGTGTTTGTTTTATAAGTATTGCATGTGTGTTATTTTTGATTTTTTTAGAAATAAAAATATATCAGATAATATATACTAATGGACTCTCTACCTTCCAATAATTATAGGCAGTGGCGTGGCCAGCCCTTTCTCCAAGGGTGGGCAAACCACATTGAAAATTTCTCAAATTGATTTTATCGAGCGACTTTACAGGGGTTCCAAAGAGCCGACTCGGCCGAGTTTTTCGAGAAAAATCGCCAAATATTGTGTTTCAAACCTATTTTTTTTAGCGATTTTCAGCTCTAATTGTCGTAATTTTATGGGGAAAAGGCAGTACCTGCCCCCTTTATTTTTCTCCCAGGTCTTCCAAAATTTTGCCAAAAAAAATTCCAAGGTGGGCAAGTTGCCCACTTTGCCCCGCCACTGATGATAGGGTAGTCCTACTGCTGGTGGGGAGGTTCCTCACCTATATAATTCCAGCAATCAACCCGGTGGATGTGATCTTTGTCAGACATGTCTGAAAATGATTGTCGACCTGTCTCATGTCTTTACCCACCTCTTACCTCTCTAAGGCAAATGTGTCCATTTGCCTTAGAAAGGAAGATCAACAATTTATCCCGTCTCAGAACAATTCTTCTACCAATCCATTACTGTTCATTTTGTACTCTGATTAAGAAAGTGAAACCATGATCAAAACTTTGAGGCCTTGAATGTTGAAATGCAGTTTTATTTTGATGCAGTCATGTTTCTAAGAAAAGATCCGTAGCTCAAAACTATGTACCAACTTGACGATCATTATTATAGTTAGTACATTTAACTTGGGTTTTTTAGCTGTTATGGTCCAATGTCCTTATAATTCGGTGGCCAATTTCTTCGGTTCCTATATAAGAATTTGAAAATAATCAACTTCATTCTATTTTCTTAAGCAACCATCAAGTGGCATCCCAATTTTAAGGCTTTCTTAAAAGTTACATGCTTCCTCCCAAGCTACGACGACAACTCTGTGCTGATTCACAAGAACATCTGACTCATCATTTTGTATCTTTGCATATCGTTTGGGATTTATCAAAAGTTGATGCTTTCCTGGATTCCTTCAACATAATGCTTTTATGCAAATCATTGTCATTGAGCAGCTAGCAAGATGGGCTTTAACAGCCTGTTTGAAACTTAGCTTGTTGCGAATCTCTTTTATATTGTCTGGAAGCGAATTCCAGTCAATAATGGAATTGTAGAAACATATTTTGAGGTTTGACCCTTGACCCTGGGGACCCAAAAGTCCAAACGGTTGGCTCTGGTGCCATGAGAATGGATTTCAGAAGTTCTTGAAAAGAACTGGCTCAGGTAATATGGGTAAGAAGGAGCGGTGGAGTAAAAGACAGACACTATGCATATGTTTAAGCCTATAGTTGCCGGGTCCTGTTTTAAATGTTTAAGAACTTGAGGGAGTGAATTTTTACTGCTCTTGACCAACATGCTTTTGGGGAGGCAAATCAAGAATAAATCGAACCATTTTATTTTGCATGACTTGGAGTTAGCTGGCTCTAGTTACTATCCCTCATCCAAATTCACGCGTGTGATTACTCCTTTTGGTCCTCTATAGCTCTTCTATAGGACCTGAACTCTGACATGGCTTTTTCTACCTAAGTCCTTCGCCTATGGAGATAATGGAATAAGCTTACAGCTTCTTGCTGTGACCAGAAACTCTATAGTCTGGTTTCAAAAAGTCCACCAAAGGTCACCTGCTTCCAAATAGATGGTTGTGTTCTCCTCTTTTCTTTTCCTTCCTCTTTTCTCTTTAATTCTCATATATGTTTGTATGTACATGTTATATGATTTTGTAACATTTCGTCATGCCAGGAGTGCCAGATTGTATGTTGCATCTTGGAAATTGGCATGGTATCCTTCCCTAAAGATAAGCTTCCAAGGGGGAGGGGGTTACATTGTGAAAGTCCAATGCATATTTGTTTCAGGATTACAGAAGCACATATCCTAATCAGCACACTAACATTTTAGACATAGCTACTGTTCACAAACACTTGCAAGGGGGGAGCCTGATGCAAAAAAAAAATGATAGCGGAACATTTTCCGGGCCCCCCATTTCGACCTCAAAAATATTAAGGGCCCCATTTATGCGACAAAAATTAGTGGTCAACCCCATAGGAAAGAATGTAAACCAAATTTCTCCCCCCCCCTCTTACGAGGGTGTAAAAATGTCAGGCCCCAACCCCTTTTGGCATCAGCCCCCCCCCCCCCCCCCCCCCCCTTAATAAGTGTTCATGAACGGTCCCTTATTCAGATTTTATTTAAGATTTACATGATGTGTTTCCAATACAAACTTCATAAATTTGTATTAAAAAATTGCAAGATTTATTTCTTCTGATGCAAGTATTTGCTTTAACCTCTCTGGGAATTCATAACTAAATTGTGTGTTAAATGTCCATTACTTTGAACAAAAAAGTTTACTTTTCATATTGTTATTTTTGATAAAACATTCATCGTGTTCATGGGTCCTTTTTTAATTAAAAGGTAGTTACGAAAGAGAGCGCTTCATCACTCTGTTGACTATACCATGGTCGAATTAATCTAAGGAACGTACGGTACCAAGTCAAGAGCGAATCGCGTACATTATCGTTCTGGCTGGTATTCTTTGTACATGTAGTTACGTATTAGCAATATGTTTGAATATTTTTGATATAAAACCAGCTTTTAAAAATGTTATTTTTGAAGCCATTTTATGGCCTACGAAGTTGA
>JXSR01S015864.1:27478-45169 GCA_000969725.1 Ophiothrix spiculata
ACATGCTAACAAAATTATAAGGGAAGAATTATTCCTATTGTTATCAATGAAGTCATTTACCAACTACAATATTGTACATTCAGTGTTTTCAATACCATTTGAAAGTCATCTAAACCCATTTTTTGGCCTAAAATCGTATTTTTGCGGCCATAGATTGGATCTCAATTTAGGCTCCATATTTGTTTTGTAACATGCTAACACCCTAATTTAGGAAGAATTATTCTGATTATTACCCTAACAACCATTTTCCATCACTTATTTTGAACATTTTCTTTTTTTGATACAGTGTCTCGGTCGCTTTAACCCGTTTTTGAGTATAAAATGATATTTTGGCGGCCATTTTGGATCTCAAAACAGGCTCCATGTTGGATTTAAAACATACTTACACCCTTATTTAGGAAGAAATACTCCTATTGTTCCCCCAAAGCCAGTTTCCATCGATTATTCAGAATATTTGGTGTTTTTGATACTGTTTCGAAGTCCCTCTTACTCATTTTTGCACATAAAAATGTAATTTGGCAGCCTTTTTTATTGGATTTAAAACATTTGAACATGTTGAGATTGACTTTTATCCAGTAATATTATTGCTGGAAACAATGATGCTAAATTATCCCTGCACTGATCAAAAGCTTTAATTTGATACCCATATCGATATAGTTGTTTGTGCTTTCATTTTTGCGTATGTTGCGTAATCTTATGAAAAAAGGGGCCTGGCCTAAATTTCTATGGTAGTGGCTACAAACGTCAAAGAATGTAACTAAATATTATTCACATGATTTATCATCATACTTGTAGTCATTAGCCCTAATTTATTACCAATATTGATATCCTTTGTTGTATTTGTATTATTTTTATGTGTTACGCAACCTTCAAAAAAGGGGCGTCATTAACGGGCTCGAATATTTTGGCACCCCTTCTAGGATTATTAAGCACCCCCAAATGAAGGTTCATGCCAAGTTTGGTGCTTTTATCCAGAAGTGCACGATCAAAACAGTTAGTCAGTTCACTATTAGAAAATAATACATTATCTCACTTTTCTCAAAAATACAAGCAAATGGAAAAGAATGGTTAGATGTTTGTAACATAAAAAAGTGAAGAATTCTTTCTAGCTAAAAATAGAGAAAGAGGTGACATTGAGGATGAAAAATGGGTCATATATGGCCCCTGTAATAAGGTTGACCTTCCTGACTCATTTTAAGTGTCATCTGAGGGAAAATTTTCTCTGAGATGTTTGGGGTTACAATTAAATCATGTCTACGAATGTTAGTTTTAAACTGTTGCGAATTTTAAAAGTCACCCATAATATGGTCAAAGACTCGCAGCATTATTGTTGTACACAGCCACGAGCTATTGAAAGGATGCACTCTTAAATTGATTTACTCTTTTTGAGTAAAAAGGCGAACCACCCTACTTGTTGAGTAAAAAATTGAGCCAAAGTTTACTCAAGTTGAGTAAAATTTTTACTCGGTTGAGTAAACTTTGGCTCAAACATTTTACTCAACAAGTAGGGTGGTTCCATTTTTACTCAAAAAGAGTAAATAAATTTAAGAGTGTGGGTCTGTGTGTGTTATATTTTATTTTCTATGTTAAAAATGTATTCAGTGAATCACCAAAACTCTTTTATTACACTTGAAGGGCTGATTATAGGGCCTGTAGGTAAATTGATTTGTTATTGTAGTGTTAATGCTTGCAGTTTGAACAAGAAGTTAGCTTTATTTGGCAGTATCACTTTGTTGTGCAGTTCTCAGATGTGCTGAAATCCGTTAATTACGTTTAACAAGAAATTTGGATATGAAGATATTTGACACAGAGTGCATGTTAAGAAGAACTTCATGAAACATTATGTTAAACACTTGTCAGACAATTTGCCCGCTAGAGCCAAACAAGCAAGATAGGGCTTAACAGATTTGCAGGGAAAATCAGTAAAGCCTTTCTGACCACTTGCAATACAATTAAGCATATCATCAAAACCGTTAAACCAATAGAGGTCATTAACCATTTTGTATATGAAAATCAGATGAGATGACATGGTCCATGTCATCTGATTTTCATATATAAAATGGTTAATGACCTTAAAATTATATTTCAAGTTTAATTAATTTGTTAATTTTATTGTTTCGTTTGAAAGTCACGACCCTTCAAAGATAGGAGTTAATAATTGATGACACGCCCTGTTTTACCAACCAATGTATCATAATTACTGATAACAGCAGGTGTAATTTGACTAAAACAAGTGATTTACAGCAGTCATTAACCTGACAAACAGGAATCTAGAATTATAAATGATTCAGTGCAATTCCACATTTGAAGTATTTTATTCACCTGTCATTGTGTGAAAAATGTAAACTAATAAATAGTGAACATTTGATATGAGTACCAGCGGAATGACAATTCATAGAGGACGAATGTAATTTCAGATATTATATTTACGAAAATATCTAAATATATATAATGTATTTTTGAACTTTCTTCAACCACGTGTTGGACTTTGTCTGTTTCAGCACAGCAATATTTTCGATGCCCATTTCTACTCAGTTAAAAAGTGTTTAAAATTTATGAACTAGTAAATATGACACACTGTTATTTTGCTAGTTGACAAAACAGATTTGAAAGTATAAGGCTATAAGTTACGTCAATTTGTTGAATATTCACCTAAAACGAAAGCTCCACGGGTTGTTAATCCTTCGGAGAAATATAGTGTATAAGAAAAAGATAGCAAAAGACATGCTCTGTCGCGAGGTATAACATTATTTTGTAGCAAATGGCCATGATGTACAAGTAATACAGGTATTGTTCTTAACATCTCTTAGAAGAAACGTGACTCTTGCACAACACCCACCCTGTTGTTATTACTGTCTGAAGTGCACAAACTTCGTTTTTCTATACATTGACATCGAGTATATCAACATCGCTTGACATTAATAGAGTTGTCATTAAATAGTCAGACGTAAGATATGAGAAAGCTATTGAAAAAAAGCGTTCTCAATTTTGTTTTCAAGTCAGCTTTGGTGCTTTAGATAAAGACTAAGATCAACCCCTAGCAAAGTCTATTGCATTAGACCTTTTATAACATTGGATTCCAAATGCTAAATATGCCGCACACGTTTCCTGTTTGTACTGTTAATGGATTCTCATTTTGCCTTCCACATTTGCCTGATATATTTTGGGAAAAAAACCATGCCACCAATGAACAAAGTATTGAATGTGCGTACATGCTTTTCTGTTGTCTTTTCCATTATTTTGAAGCATTTAAGTAATTTTTCATTTTTATCCAACAAGCCAATTTATTCGTATAGCTAAAATTGGTAAAGACTAATAGTGTACACATTTTTTCATCGTTGTCCATCTCATAAATGCACGTTGTGTTGCACAAACATTTACAAGGGTATATTCTTTACATAAATAGATCATGATCATTATGGATTAATCGAATTCTTAGCCAAATCAGCTTTTATTTGTTTGGAAAATGATAATTTATTTAACTATTTTGATTGTCTCAGACAAATATTACATAAACAATAATATTATATATTTTTTAAACACATTCAATAGCCTGATACCCATATTATTTCTATTTTCAACCATCTATCGTTAAAGCATGTAACTTTCACCAGGTATCTGTGATTCATCTACTATTTTTGACCATTCTATTAATAAAACTTGAAGTTTTTGCTATGATATATCACTTGTGTTGAGGTGACTTTAGATTTTAATAAAACCTGTTTTATTCGTTGGAATATTTTTAAGTAATTAAAATGTAAGCCTACTATAAAATTGCATATTTCCAAGCATCTTAATCTACTCAGGTATGGATACGAGTGTGCATGATTGAGCATCATTTGAAAGCAAGTTTTGAGGGCATAAAGATTGCTACATTTCTTCGAAATTCATAACGCGTCTTTCCAAGTATGTAAAACGAGAAATAAAGGGGAAGATTGTATATGAATTGGAGTATGAAATTAAGTAGAGAAAGAAACGAACTCTGAAAAGGTTTCTATTAAAAGGATGTTATGGTGTGTTAAACTGATAATTTAAAGACGTATCTGATGACATCCATGCTAGCTTACTGTTGAGTCATCCTGGGTATCGAGGTTTAATCTAGCTCGTCAAAGAAATGTATGCATATAAGACAATACACATCGCTAAACTGAACGTAAAGGGAGTAATACCTATTTTAATACAAAAGAGCTTCAAGACCTCTCAGATGGCACCTACACCAGACTATGCGTGTCCAAAATATGTCCTGGAAACAATATGTCCTGGAAACAAACTTAGTGATATCGGTCAAAAATATATATAATAACAACTTAAAAAAATATTTTTAATAATAGATCTTTATGGTTAAATGCATTTTATCTGTTGCTAAAGTAGCCAAGAATCCTTCAGACGCGGAAAATCTCTACTTGCCTCAAAAATAACGGAAAAATATTGCATATAAATGAATAAAAACTAAATGCACATACATGATGAACAATAAATTGGATTTTGCTGATAAGAAATGAAAAGGGGAAATAAAAATTCATTCTAAATTGCAATAGACAACTCTCACCCTAAGGTTCAAGGTTGTTTGTGTTATTATGTCTTATGCTGGGGTATTTTTAGATCCAATCAAATCTTTTTTGACTTCAGAATATCCTTAAGCCATATGTAAGTTTGTAACAAAATCACATATTTCCTACATGCATCATCTAAATCTACCTCGCTCTGTACAACGAAAACCTGTTTGAGTTGTGTCACTGCACTATGAAGGCTTATAGTAAGCCTCATTTCATCGAAAATCATAAGCGTTGTATGCAATGTTTAAAATAAGGAAAATATCCCCTTAAACTATCATTAAAATTAAATCCTATAAACTAAACTTTATCCTGAAACAAAATATGCGTAGATGCCTACAACGGACAACTCGTTATGATATGTGAAACTTAATAAAATATTCAAACCAAGACACCTTTTATGCTATCCGAGTCCTAGTTTAACAAACGTTATTCAAACCTATCCAGATTTAGATTAAATCTTATTTCTGTACTCTAATTATGAGTTTATGAAAAATTTCACATAATTATTATATTGTTGGATTAAAATGTTACAAAAATAAGAGGATTGCGTTATTGGATGTGTAATAAAAAAGAAAACTTCAATTACAAGATTACTTTCATTACTTGGGTTCATTTTATTAATAATACCACAATGCAATAATGTTTACATTCAAAAGCACGCTCATAAAATAAGAGTGTTTCTGCATTAAGCCGTGTAAAGTGTGCTTTGTGGTAATTACAAAAACATATATAAATTATTAATTGAACCTCATACGATATTCATGGATGCAATCTGTGTTAAATCTTTACAACCGAGAGTCTATAATTACTATTTTCGTTAAACAGTAACTGATAAATATGAAAAGTTACTTTTTGAATGTCAAGGCAAGCGATAGGTTTGACAAAGATAATTTGACGCAATGGTGGGGAAAAACTGACCTTGTCCAAAACAGTAAAACCTAATTTACTTTCAACATAAAGGTGTGTTTCTTTCTTTTTAAAAGTATGTTACTCCAGGTTCTTTAATCTGAGAAACAATCCTTTCAAAATTTAAAATAATATGTATAATATTTTTTATAATATATAAGTTATCCTGAAAAAATCTTACAATTGTCATTTAGCCGACCGGGAGGATAATTAAAAATCAACTGATGTTTTTTTGTTTTGTTTTTTGTAAAACAGCTGAGTTGAAAATAATTATTAGTCTGTTTATGGATTCCTTTGCATGTCATGTTCTATATTTACGCACATATTTCAATACTAGAAGAATATAGACTTAAAGTACTTGCCACATATCGTGCATATAGGACACATCGTAGAAATTAAAGATGCATGGGTATCTATTTTGTTATATATACATTTTGTATATAGTGATGAAAGTATTTGAGACGAAACATATCAATAGTGCCGTATACTATATAGTTCGTAGAATAAAATTAATGCTCATTGATTAGTGCTCACATAATGTCCCTGCTCATAAAAAATAAAATAATATTATAAGGCCAAAAACAAAAACATGCTTGAAAAGTACAATGCGGTATGCGTGTTTTTTTTTTTTTTTTTACTTTTCAAAAATTCAATGCGATATGCTATTTATCACTTTTTTTAAAACCAAAAATGCAGAAAAAAACAAATTAAAACAATGCTCTTGGTTTCTTATATTATTATTAATATCATTATTAACCATAAAAGTTTTGTATATCACTTTAGGAGCCCTTAGTTTCTCTTTCATGTTCAATAATACAACATGCGACTTGTTTTGTTGCATATTTGTTTGTTTTTACGCAAGTCTCGAGTGAGCTTTTTTACAGAATTGTTTTATTTATCAACAATAATAAAAAAAAAATTGCGGGAAATATGTAACTCAACAGAAACGCGCGCAAGGTTACCAGAAACAAACTTGTTTCTTTTTTTGGCCTGCATTGTAGAAGAATATTCGTTGTTGCACTTTGACGGTAATCCAAGACCCTTGAGCAAATCTAGATTCATCGAAACAAACGTCCCTACTAGCTTCATCGAAACAATAATTTCGGAGAATCAGAATATGAAATCAAGCAAATGGTGAAACGAACATGTGAGCGCTATAATTTCCTGAGCAGATGCAGATTTAATGGGCCGTTAAAATATCTTACACTAAAAAGTTTATACTAATTATTTTGAGATATACGGTAATTTCCATGTAAGTTAATCAAATGTAACACGTTGAAAATAGGGTAGTATATAGCTTCAAGGTCTTATCAAACAGATTTATCATGAAAATGACCCCGGGAAAATGACAAGCGATATACGTGATGTGTGTTTCATTCGAAATCATTCACAGATCTTCGAGGATGTTGACAACATTCCACGATGTTAGAATGCAATGTTAACATGAATTCAAGTAGAGAAACCCCCAAACACGTTTACATAGCCACAGGCTATTGAAAATGTTACATCATTGCACATCGATTTAAATATACTTGAAATGTGTCATGTCAAAATTAATGGAAAGAGATACGCTATTCTGAAGCAACCTCGTAATGTATTTATGAAAACAAATAATGCTACACTAACCTGTAATTAGACACCATTAACCTCTAGGTAGATCATATTGACATAAATATACTTATGTGTTGAGTCAAAACTAATAGAACGTGATATTCCATTCCAAACCAACATCTTTTGAAATATTTATGTAAACAAATGATGTTACACTTATCGTAATGAGAAATAGATACCATCAACCTCAAGTCCAATTGAAATTAACGCGATGCAATTGAAACGATCTCGATGAACTTAGTGATATCGGTCAGTTCTCAGTGATAACGGCAGTTATGTTTTCAACTGACAAAGATCTTAATACTGTATATGAGATTAACAACAACTGCGCGGTCATTATCAGGTAACAACTGACTTCTGATAAAGATCTGCGTGAACGCAGCGCGTATGCTCTAAACGCAAATATACGCACACGTAACGATATCGCGGAGGTCACGTTTGATCGCGTTTTATCGCAACACAGAAGCAGTTCCTGAATTGATGCTTTTAGAAGACGCAAAGCAACAACTAATTGACACTATGATTTCACACGTTTTTGGTCAAAATCAGTAAGAATTAAAGATAAAAACTACAGTTATTTTAATAACAATAATAATTTTCTTCTAATTCGGTCATTGTTATAAATCTTCGGAGTTTGTTTTAAGCCTCGGGAGCTACGCTCCCTGAAAAAAGTATCTCGGCCTAGACCAAAAACCTCCAATTTTAAACAATGACTTCAAAAAAGGTGCGCTGTATTGTACTTTCGTTCCAATTCCTACTCTGCTTTTGCAATTTTTCTCGTTTATTCAAATACGTATAAGGTATTTTTGAGATCGTAGGTTTAGAAGCTCTGCTATGATATATCCGTAAAGACAACTTCAATCACAATACAATTAATAACCTCTATAGGATAAAAAAGGAAAACAAATCAAAAATAGGACTGTTATTTCATAAAGAAGAATAACAAGAAATATAACGTTTATTTTAAACGGGTTTATCAAAATGTGAAGCAAAATATATTTTTATTGAAAACTTTGATTACTGGTCATCCTTTTTGAGTTGAGGCCCATTTGCGTTTCATCTCATTCACTTCATCCATACCTAACTCCTTCCTGGTAATCGTTTATTAGAGTTAATTAATACCTTTATTTGGCTAATATTTTCAATTGATTTTATAGGCTAATACATTATCTTCAAAACCATACCAAATTTATGACATTAATACGATTATTGAAAAGTTGTGACAACACTTGATGCACAATGTACGTATCTCATCCACACCAACCTCATTTATGCCTGTTTTCATGTCTGGCTAAATTAGCTTATTGACTTATACTTGTTAATAGCGTTAATAATCAATTATATTCCTGTTAATTCCAACTTGTTTTTGATAAACAATAACTAGCCTTTAAAATCATATAAGATTTGTGACACTTCAATGGTTTTTAAGGAGATATGACAGAACAATTCATGCACAATTTTCATGATGCCTCAACCTCACCCACCTCAACCTCACCTAACTCCACCCTGGCTAAGTAACTTTAACGGGTCATTAAGCTTAATTAATCACTTCATTTGGGTTCTATTCTTGATTTCTTGAAAGTCAAATAAATTGTCTTTAAAATCATACCAACATTATGACATTTCATTTGATTGTTGACATGATATGACAAAAAATGATGCATAAATCACTCTCCATGTAACAAATCCACCATTTATGGGTGCCCACATTAAAAAGAATGACCTACTGCTCCTTTTTACAAAGTTACGAGGTAAAGTAAATGTATGTGTAAAATATTAAAATACGAGTGAATAGAGACATGCGGATAGAAATTGCTCAGAGTTCAATTTCGATATATGTTTGGAGTTTTCTAGTATCTAATACCTTGGTGAATCTCATAAAATTGCGTTCTTCAGGAGTTGTAAACAAACCGCTTTAAATGCTACGGAGCACAAACAACTTAACAAACACCTGGGGAACGGCCAACAAACACTTATGTTTCGTCTAGCCATTTCCAAATGTCACGACTTGAAAAACTTGACTTTTATTTTGATAATATGTTTTAGTGAATTGTAATCTGAAAGGGTTTGAAAAGAGCATAATATTATCAGAAATGTTATTAAGATATTTATTTGTATACAAACTAGAATAATTCAAGCACTAGCCCTCCCAAGACTTGATTTTATATATCTTATTATTCTTAAGCAAGTTAACTTGAGTTAATCAATTCAACTATATATATTAATATAATTTTATTGTAGAGTGTTTTCATTTAAAATGCAAATACACCCTTGGCCTCGAAGTTAATTAAACAGGTTTATAAAGAAAATGAAAAATCACTCTTTCTCATATTTGTCCCATTACGCAGCAATTTTGCCTAAGTTATTGTGTGGAAAAGATTATCTATTGTTGATCGATCAAAGACAGATCCGGGGGAAATAAATCCGGGGAGAAAGTCGCACGTTATACAGAATAATGTTTTTTTTTTTATTAAATCTAATACGAATAATGTGATCAAAGAAATTGTAATCAATGGCTACGTCGATTAGGGTTGTATATCCTATTTTTCTCTTGCTTTCAATAAAAAAACGATATTTATAATCATATGATTCATTATTCTGGTTTTTAAGTTGACAGTGAATTCTAAATTTATCTTGTATGCGAATGCAGGATGCTTATTCAATTGTAATGATTCAATTTACATTCAAATATTTTAACTAAACGACAAAACGTGTTCCAGAAATACGTTCAGTTAATTACTGATGAACTTGTCTTAATTCTAATAAGAAATACGCGCTGATGTTAAAATAAAAATCACGTACGTTCTTATAAGTTTTACTGAATACAAATCTATTGAATTTACTTGAAATATGAATCACTTTGCTGTAGATCAAAATAAATTGTTTCTTATGCTGAACTCGTGAAAAGAAAAATGGTTCTACAAATAAAACAATGATAGCAGTTAAGTACTCTATTCGTGATTACGTTAAGTTCAAAGTATTTACTTCTGCTTCTGCTTTTGATACTTCGCAACACTCCAATTGGAGTCAAACGCGAAGCTCTCTAGTCCTAGAGACAAATGATGTACTTTTGAACGTATAGTCAACATGACCGGTGTAATGAAATACAGCGTCCGTGTGACTGAAATGTCCTAGCTACTATTAAATTGTGTACATCATCGATTGCGACTTATTCCGTGTAGTTAAATAAGACCCGGACTCCTAATTATGGGGCCCACTCAGTCTCATTACACCGGGAAAGTTGTCCCTACTCTTTTCGAATAGCCCGTGACGTTCTTTACATCCGACAGTGTGTCAGGAACATTTCAGATGGGACTAACGGCTTTACGTGCTTTCCGAAGCATGAAGCAAGTAGAGTAAAGTTTCTAGCTTTAGGAAACAAGGAGACGTGCCGTGACCAGGGCTCGACCCCACGACGGATGTATTTCATGCGATTACGAGTCCAACACTCTAACCTCCCCCTTCTTCTAATTGCTTCATATATATTTGTCTCAATTCAGACGTACTTGCCTCTATTGCTTTTATTATCAATCGGTAAAACACTTTATCGTGTCTTTTGAGTCCGGGCAAAGCACCAGATCTGGTTCGCGAACCAGATCTGGTTTGGTTGAACCAGATCTGGAACAATAAATCCCAAAATGCATTGCGTTTATACATTTTGATTCAAATTTTAAATCTAATTTTAACTATTATAGATTATATTTTTGGCAATTTTGTTAACATATTCTTGTCCTTAGTGGACGATGTTATATTTTTGGATAACAAAGTTTCAAAATAATTTGCATATTTAATTGATTACGTAATCTTATTAATTCTATTGTCTTAATTAACATTGAACCTCACAGCAAATATTTAAAAACTCACGATAGATTTTTAGGCAACATCTTAAAACAAAAACGGCAAGAAAAGTTTAACCAGACCTCTAATAAACTCACGCGGGAGCAAAAACCCATAAAAACGCCAAATTCTGTATCAGATCTGGTTTGACCGAACCAGATCTGGTTCGCGAACCAGATCTGGTGCTTAGCCCGGACTGTTTGATATACTCTTATTATATAATACATTTCACAATCCATGGTGTTCTTGCAAAGCTACGCAACTTGGAACAACACCAACCTCACACTGCTTGAGTTAACATTTCTTCCCAAACTCAACATGGACGTCACGTTTGTGTTATTTGTATTTCTCTCCATTCCTATATTTGCACGCGTTTTTGTAAATGTTAGCATCTAAAGGTTCATTTTTGATGTTTTTGATTCTAAAGTGACGTTAGATAACGGACAGTATGGAACGCAAACACCATTTTAGCAACGTATTTCCCCTATGTCTATCGTATTTTGAAAAAAGGGTCTATAGTGAAATCTTGTAGGAAATTGTTGATGATTTCTTTAAAACTATAGTTTCAAACTTTTGTCAGCACAAAAACGCATGAAATCTTAAGTTTTATTGGCACATCTTGTATGAGAAAATTGACTATTAAAATTCAAACTGTAAAGAATGAATTTGCACTTTGCAAAGAGTGATATTTCAATATTTTTTGGAATGAAATTTTCAATCTCTCATCGATTGTTCCCTCACAATTCCTCTCGATTGAAGTGTTTAAGTGTGTGTAAATTTACATTGATGTTTATAATTCAATCGACAGAGATTGTGCTGGGGGAACAATCGGTGAAAAGATTGAAAATGTCAGTCTTAAAAGATTGAAATTTCACTCTTTGCAAAGTGCAAATTCACTCTTTACAGTTTGAAATTTACTTGTATGGAGGAAAAAGAGTGATTTCCGCTCTTGGTAGATTGAAATGACAATCGTTTTGATCGACCCGAAGAGTCACTCCAAAGAGGATTGACATTTTCACTCTTCAGAATTAAGAGAGATACTAGTCTTGATTCTTAACAGTTTGTTAATCAGACACTTGTAGATTCAACTTAAGATACATTTTGCTGTAACGTGTCACATATGTCATTAATTGTTTTAAGAGAATTCTTTATATTCGTATGCAATAATTGTCTATTAAACATGAATTCATAATAAATTGAACCTAGTAAATTATACATTGTTTTTTGTTAAATCTTAATCTTAATTATTATTACGAGCAAGTCATAACGTCGATTCCGCTTGTCAATTGTCTACCCTTTTGCAGTCAAATGAAGATAAGCGTTAAACTTTGTCCAAATTGTCTATTTTCCGGAACGAGATTAGTATTTAAGATATTATAAAAAGGAATTTCAATTGTATACTGTGATCGTAAAAACTTAAAAAAAACATATGTACAATCCATGGTATTTGTGCAGAAAATGTAACTTTTAATTTAAGCCATGATAACAAGTTGGTTTCTTTACAAACTCCACATGGATTCCCCCTTTGTACATATTTGTGTTTCACTCCATCATACATTGTATTTGCGTACGTTTTTATTCTGTATAGATGAAAGAGATTAAAGGAGCGCCCGTACGTGCTACATATAGTTCGACTGCATAAGAGTATCTTATGGTGCAGAGTCGCTTCAAAGTTATCTGTGTGACATTTTGTTGAGTATGAAGGATAGTCATAGTAGTAGGGAATAAAAACGCACTTCAGTAATGCTGTATACTTATGGGTACGACATTCTAGCTGGCATATGTATTGAGTTTAGACAAATTGAAAACGTTTACAACAACAGGCATATCTGTTAGTGGACGCTAGTCACGCTACCACTGGTTAAAAAATGGTGTGTTGTTGAATTCATACCCGAAACAATGTGTCTAATATATAAACCCCACGTGCATGTGCAAAAATACATAATTTCAATAAAATATTTCGCGACAATTCAGTATGTGCAACATTAGACCGCAAGGTTGAAAATAAAAATAAAAACGAGGATAATAAAACTAATTTAAGATATTATATTTTCATTCCATTAAAATTTGAAATCCTTTTCCGGAGATACAGTACTTTGATAAAGGAGCAGAAGACCGGTCCAATTTGTGACACATTTTTATATTCATACTTAACACTATTAAAGAGAGGGTAATATTTAGAAAATGAGCACGTTACAGTTATTTGGGCTCTCCTACAATAATCTAGCTAATGAAATTATTTAAAAGAGTGAATTTAATACTTGCAGTGTGATTCTTTTAGTCAGCAGCAATCTTAAAGAGAAAAGGCTCCCCAAGGCCGTTTGTGTATTGACCTTAAAGGTGCTTTTCATGAATCTGATCTGATAAAAAACCCACCTTCTTTCTAGCTAAATACAAAAAAGAGTACAACATAAATATATCCTGAAAATTTCACTTGATTCCGACTATTCGTTTTAAGTTACAAGTTTTCAGCATTTTAAAAATTCCCATAGACTACTGTGTTGCAATTACTGAAAAAGACACATTTTCTCAAAAATACAAGCACATTTGAATGAATGGTTTGAGATTGTAACATATACAAGACTACAGTTCAGAATTCTTACAAGCTAAAAAAAATCAATTTTTAGAGAGGTGACCTTGAGGATGAAAAGTTGGTCATGCATTACCCTTTAAGACTCAATATGGGTAGTTGCACTTCACGATTACCTTTAATATTAAGGAACATTATGCCAGAAATAAAATTAATCCCTGTCTAACTTTACTTAAAACAACATTTGAATATGAACTTTTTGTAATGATAAAGATAAGATCGTTATTTCAGAAAGTTGATTTTCTTTTTCTCTTTTCCTGGTTTTAATTGAAACCATGCTTTCAATGTTATAGTTTTTTTTATATTACATGTAAAAATATTGATTATTACTCTGATGATTTCTTTCAACAGCTGAAGTATTGCATCAAAAGGGCCAGACCATACTCGGTCTTCACATATTTTTTGCTACCAAACATTTGGTCGTGACGTAAAACTGACTTCAAATTAAAACTCCCAACACCGAGTTAAACACAGATTAAACTTTGCGCTAAATTGCACATGCCAATTGCAGTAAAGTAATTGGACCAACATCAAATGTTTATTACCGGTCTATGCTTTTTATTCCATCAAACCTATTTGGTGACGTCACAACAAAATGTTTGGTAACAAAAAAATTTGCGTGGAGGTCAAGTATAGTCTGGCCCTAATACTAATATTTTATTTTGGAGTTGTGTTCGTGGAATATTATATTTTATGTGTTTATTTAAAATGTATTGCAGAATTTTGTTAAGCGACCACGGACCATGAAAATGATAGCAGCAGATTTCTTGGTTGTTTTGTTATCCTTTGTTATTCAATGATATTTTTAGACTTCAATCAATACTTTGGACAGGCATGTTTTGATCTTCATACGCCTGCTATGAAATCGGATACTTCCTATTTTGTCCAAATCCGCTCTTCCATTGCAGACACATACGCAGATTACCCTTAAAAAACAAGTAACTAAAGTACTTTATCTCGATTGGGTGAAATAATCGGAAATTATTTTTCATAACCAAGAGCATAAACATGAGAAGGACAGGAACGAAAACGAAATTTATTATTCATAATTGGCAACAGATGTAGAATTGATGAATTGGTTATACAGACTTACATAAATACTTATGTATCATTGAGAAACAGAGTTTTAGGTGTGAAGCTAAGTTTTAGTTTACACAATTTTTAATTGACTAAAGAATTATCGAATAAATATTAATACACAAACGAGACTTGTCAATCAAAGTTTGATATAAGCTATCGTCTTTTACGAGGAAAATCAAGAGCAAAGTAGCCAAAATTTTTGCTTTTGCTTTCGCTCGTGTACATACAAAATAATTGTTACGTATTGCAAACTATCAAGTGGGGATCATCTGAACTTAGTGACTCAAGTGAATAGAATCAGTAATAGGTTAACAACATATTTTATAAAAGCTTACATTATTATGCTCTAACAATCTTTTGTCCTAATATCACTATACACATTTCCAGTTGATAACTGTTTACCATTGTGAAAGTTTCATGAAAAAACATAGGTAAAGGTATCTACATACTTCAGGAAATAATGTGTATTATTCGACTTTAAAAATTGTGTGTTTCAAACTTAAGAGTTTCAAATATTCGAGCTTCACATTTTCAAAAGTCTATGAGCTGTGCGTTTACATCTACGGGACTGCCCTAAAATAAACATACGCCTACATATTGAATTTAAAACTGGAACATTTGAAACTAGGAAAAAATGCACTTGACAATTTACTCTTGGATCATTTCAAAATTGCAAATTTGAAACTCGCATATTTGAAATTCAAAAATTTGAAACTCTTATATTTAAAACTAAAAAAATAAAAACTCGAACATTTGACACAATTTTTTTTCAAACTCATAGCGAGACCAATATATCTGTATATCATGCGAAAGAATCCATTTTATTTCATCATTATTATGTTTTGAGAATCTGAACCAAAAATATTAATTTTCAACTAAAAATGTGGAACTCAAAAATTTGAAACTTAAACATTTAAACTTCGAAAGTTTGAAACTAGAAAATTTTGAACTCGAAAATGTTGAACTCGAAAATTTTGAACTTAAACATTTTGAACCCGAAAATTTGAAACTCGAAAATTATAAACTCTGAAATCTGAAACTCGAATATTTGAAACTCTATTATTTGAAACTCTTATATTTGAAACTCGAAAATTTTAAACTCGAATATTTAAAAATTGAAATTTTTCAACTCGAAAATTTTGAACTCAAAAATTTGAAATTGAAAATGACAACCAGAACCATCCTTAAAATCATTTCTGAAAGTTTGAGAAAGTGTTTTTCACATTTATGATCACTTTCACAGTTTTAACACAGCAATGTATGGAGTGACAACATTATATGATGCAGAGGTGTCTAAGTGCCAAGGAAATCGGTCACCGATTTCACTTGAGGTTTTCAGATACCTAAAATAACTGGTTTCCAATATTATACTGTAAAGAATAGGATAACAGATTCTCAAAACATAATAATGGCAAAACCTTTCTCTTAGGGCATTTTAAATAATCGTTCCTTGTATACTACTAATGTTTAAAATTAATTTCGGAAATTCGTATAATTTTTTCTGTTTGAATATGCAGCAAATTCTAGATTGGTCTTACAATATGAAACTGTGTAAATCTATCAGCCTTTCTGAAAGGCCCGTTGAGAAAACCAATAATAATAGATATTCAGCATTTTTTATATAGCGCCCTCACATATGCTATTTTGCTGGCCATATTGACGACCATTATGAATTTGAAACATGCATATGATATTATGTTGAGCCAAATGTGTTTGTTACAGCTCCAGAAGTAATTTACCAAAAGTAAGGTTGACCTTTAAGTGTTTACAGTTAGTTTTAAAACCATTTTAATGAAAATATGTTATTTTGGCGGCCATTTTTGACGGCATCTTAGGTTTCGGAGAATACCCACAGGGGATTTCCAGGGATTTTTTAATTAGTAAATCAGTTGGTTACCAAAAATGTCCACCTTTTTAACTATATGAGCTAATACTCTTTGGCTAATAAGGCACTTCTGAAAATGAGGGATTGATAAGGGTTGACAGTAACCTTAACTATACAAAGTAAACACACCTTTTCATTAAATCGAATAGGCCTATTAAAAGCTTTCTGATCGATGCGCTCATATAGATGAAAACAATTATCTTTCGATTGTGGGCAAAATTGATGAAATTTGAATAGAATCGGACATATTTATATAAAATGGAAGAATATGAATATAAAATCCTGTTGGGTCAAGAGAAAGGAGACAGGCAACTTTTCTTTCATGCCTTTTCTTAAAGTTTGATATTTACTAAAAAAAAAATTCAACAACAACAACAACAACAAAAGCCCGAGGGCCTATTTGATTTGGACAGATAATAGTACTTGCTTACAAAGACATTTATCATGTTCTCAGTGACCGGTTGTTATATATATGACCAAAGCATTCCTGTAGAACAGAGATGAACCGGAGAAATTTGTCGAAATCAAAATCCTTTTACACCTTGCCTAATCCATACTGGTGTTCCTAAGATACTACACATTTCTTAAAACAGCAAACTCGAGTTGCTTTTAAGCTTTAATAACGTTGGCTTCTTGACAGACTCAAAGTGGATGGGATCCCTGGAAAAAATTGAGTACATTTCTAGTACTGTACTCGAAATGTACTATTTTAACCACATTCCAAAGGTGCAAATTTGGAACACTGATTTGAGTACAATTCTAGTACAATTTGAGTACAAAAAGTGTACTAGAAGTGTACTTACTTTGATAAAAAGTACATTTCTAGTACTGTACTAGAAATGTACTAGATTCTTATTGTACTCAAAATGTACTGCGATGTACTATAATTCTGATCCAAATGTGCACCTTAGGAATGTTGAGTACATTTCTAGTACTGAACTATAATTGTACTTTAGGAATATCAAGTACATTTTTAGTACATACTGTACTAGAATTGTACTAGAATCATAACAAAAAAGTACATTTCTAGTACTGTACTATAAATGTACTATATATGTACTATAATTCTGTTCCAAATGTGCCCCTTAGGAATGTTGAGTACATTTCTAGTACTGTACTATAATTGTACTTTAGGAATATCGAGTACATTTCTAGTACATATTGTACTGTAATTGTACTAGAATCAAACAAAAAAGTACATTTCTAGTACTGTACTAGAAATGTAC
>JXSR01S015868.1:19034-49770 GCA_000969725.1 Ophiothrix spiculata
AACAAGTATATTATAGTTGATTGAATGTTCGTATGTTTTCATAAATGAGCAGCTCCGTGTGAAAATGGACCAGAGGTTGCCGTGCAAACTCAAATTAAGTCCTGTTCTGCGGTATAGCGCGTTGTACAAAAATGGAATTTCGCGACGTGATTCACTCCCTTTCAGGCAAAATGTAAACTTTAAAGGAGATTGATCCATTGTTCCGTTTAAGAAGGACACTTTTTAAAAACCACCTCTTGTACTTCACAGCAATCATTTGAAACCCCAGACAACCGCTCCTGTCGGTGATCTCCCAATACTTTTGCAATTCTTGGATGACACAAGACGTCTCGGAAAAAGTGTCCTGCATCATCACAACCGGTAGATATTCGTGATCAAAATGGTACATTTTTTAACTTCCAACAACGTATGAATCACTTCGCGAAATCGCGAAATGTCCTCCAAACCCCGGTCCAAACCCCATACTACTGAACTCTCCGACGTGTTTTATAAATCCCCGACATCAATGGGGATAATCCTTGGAGCTGTAATACCCGGCATCTCCCGGCACAAAGCTGGCTGGACATTGCAAAACACGACGACTCTTTCTTTCGTCTTTTTGGATGGTAAAAGTCAAAATAATTGTGAATTTGGTTCAATATCATACTATTACTCACATGGACCACTCTTTCATGTCATTAATCCAGTAAAAATCATTCCAATATTGTAGATATAAGCACTTTTAAAAGATTACGGGAGTAAGTATACTTAATGTAATTGCCATTGTTTCTCCGTACCTTACTGGTTTGTTAACCAGGAAAGTTGGGATTTCCTGGTTTAACGTAAGTGGCTGTGCTGAGTTTGTTTATTCATCCTACTCCCGTTGTATATCTGTAACAGCTTGTCAAACGGGTCCATTTGTTGAAATTGTATAAATGACCTCAAATTTGGGCGGATATTTTCAATACGAAGTGAGACATGGGATATTTTTGGACGCTAAGCTACTGTCAGGCACTTGTAGAAGAAAAATATATAAAACAAATAAGTTCTTAATTTTTACACGCCAGTAAATTCCTTATATTTACATTTTCTCTAATTTAACCCTATTTGTAACTCAAAAAGCGCCGATTTTTTGGACAAAATCATTAATATCTCCGGAACCGCTTGACCTACAAATGTGATCTTGGTGTCATTTTACTTTGGAAACAGAGTGCAATTCGAATGTTTCATGAAAACAAATTGAATAGGAACTTAAATTTGATATCCCTACTAACAGGCGACTTCAAGATTTCTTCTCGCACTGCAAGCGTTTGACATCGCGTTGTATATTTGTGGTAAAAACTACAACATGCATGTCCAAGTGCGGTTGCATCGATTTTACATAAGCCTTAAGTTGTACATGTAATTATAATACATTGCAGTAAAATGCCACATTCTTTATATTTGATCCATATGTGACATTTGGTAGTTAATTAAATTTATTGTTTTCAATTATCATTCTGAATGGGACCTAAAGTACACTTGGTCCACTAGGTCTTTCTTTACGCAATCAGCAATGGGCATTTACTCCAAACATCTCTTTAACCAAAGTCAAATCTGCTCAAAGCTAATGGCATGAATCAAATGGACAGTTACCATAATAACCAATTTTATGTAATAATTACAATTGCATTTCAAATGGTTAAATTCTAGTCAACAAATAATGTGTGGCTATTTACACATAGTATAGGTATACACACAAACAACATTAATCGAGTTCTGACAGTTTTAAGCTGAAAATAGGGCTACCACTAATATAAAGGTATATATTTCTGCGTCGCAAGGTGTAGAGAACAGGAGGTAGCTCATGCCTAATATGAAATTATAAAATTAACTTGTTTCTGTCACAAAATACGTGAAAAATATATCACATGTGAACAGATCTTTATTGTTTCCAAATCCAATAATTTCAATTCTCATCCAGACGTTTAATTCCTATCTATTTCATTTTTGTTTTATGCAAAATTTTGAAGGTATACTCGGAACATTTTCATGCCATTTTCAACATGTCGTTACATATTGACGACACGTCAATATGCTTTAATCTGTCAAATTGCATAAAATTATCTGTCCGTAAATAAATAAAATATATAGCAATAGTAGAATTACGCGTACTACATAGTTACATTAAATCATAAGTATGTAAAATATAATAACTATTTTCAAATATATATAAGATACCCTTTCTTCTGTAGTATAGAGTATCTAATAATAAGAATAATTGTAATACTCGCGGTACAAATACGTTCAGTACAAAATTGATCTATAGTATGTCAAAGAAAATAAACAAATTAGGAAATAAATCACTCAAATAATAAATAAATAAACAAACAAAACATACAATTTATACAATTCATATCAATTAAAATGTTACGAAATGAGAGAGTATACGAGTCGTATTTGCACAATAATTTTTTAAAATACTCGATATCGGTATTTCGGGAAGCAACACTTCACGAGATATCGATATTTCGGTAATATCGGGTATTCGGTGTAACAACACCAACCTATTCCATTCCGCATCACGCTGTGCGACCTCTCGTACTTCCTCATGAACAGCTGGGAAAGGGAGGTCGTCACATCACACATCTAAATGAATTTTTACTTGAACCTAAATGCACTTTTAGCCGGTCCTTGTAACCCATTTCTGTTAATAGCCCAACATTTTGAATTATGCTACAGGTATCAACGCAGATAGACCTGTCTGCAAAATTATTAACTTATATCTTTACATTTACGTTTTTGCTTCACATCTGTTCTGCAAAAGGTTTCTATTAAGTGACGTCCTTTTGGACCATTCCATAGTAACATTTACTTCGCTTTCGATCTGTTCTTAAATCTCCTACAACGTCCTTTTAGACCATTTCATAGTAACATTTACTTGGCTTTAGACCTGCTCTGAAATCTTCTGCGACGACCGCCTGGTCCTGACTGAAGGAATGTCTGTGCATCAACTACACAATCAGCTTCTTCGTAATGCTCAAGTAGATCCTTCCAAACTTTGTGAGTCCGTAGAAGGTACTTATTACCTGAACAAAGAAAATCATGTAAAACAACATTTTTATTAATCAGAAAGTGTAGGCCCTAAATAGATCACATATCACATTCAAAATCAAATACTAGTAACAGAGCAGAAACAATTTAAACAATGACAAAAGGTCACGAAGGTCTAAAAGGGCCATCCCTTAATGGCAAGTTGACATTAATAAGTATGGTCCAACATATTAATTAAGCAAGAACTCTTTCTTTTTTTAATTTTCAGCCCATGAGGAGCCCGGTTTATGCCATACACCGTCTCTAATGATTATGACGTAAACAAAGTGACATAGCCTATGATTGATGAAGAGATCTAGTATGCTGCCAATTTGTCACCGTATGCACTAGGGTTTGATACAAACACTATATGACCCATTTTCCATAAAGTGTTTGATACAAATAATAGCTCGTAATATAAACCAAAACAAACTTAATAAGCACAACAAATAACAATCGTGGGTGAGAGGGGACGCTTCACTTTTTTAGATCTTATAGTATTGCTTAATATCTTACCACTAGGCTAAATGTCTGATTTTCAGAGCTTCTCAACATAATTTCCACATTATTCAAAGGATAAACAAACCCACTCTTTTCATTTCAACCCCAACCTTTTTTTTTACCAAGGTACCATTTATACTGAAAATGATCTGAAATACACCCTTTTGACATTTTTGGAATTTATGATTAATACTTTAACTGCAAATACAATTGAAAAGTTTTATTTTTAACTTAACAAAAATCAACAACACGAACGTGCAAAAATCAAAATCTTACCAACAATAATGAGTCCGTGCTTTGCTCGAGTTAGCGCTACATTTGTTTGGTTCTCATCCGTAATGAATCCAAGGTATTTCTTTCTCCAGCCGAAGTTTGGTCGCTCTTCTATTTCAACTCGTGGCAATGAACGCACGGTTGAGAAGAGTACATAATTCCATTCGCTGCCTGTGATATGGAGATATAAGAATAATGATAGCTGGTTCACACTTTGCCGTGTTGCCACTTTTTGTAGCACGACTCATCACCACTGTTTGATGGGTTCATTTATTAATTTTTCGACAAAAATGCACTGTTACATTAAATGCAGGTCCTTAAAAGTGTTTAAATTAGTTCTGGAATTAGGTGTTGAGCTGTAATATTTGTTTCCATAATTTAATTTCACATTTTATCTGAAAAAATGCCCATTTTATCTGAAAAAAATGCCCATTTTAGATAAAAAAAACATCATTTTTAGCCCATATTTTGAAGTTTCATGATTGGTGGCGCTATTCATTTTGTGAAATTAATTATATGCATATTGCATAAATTACATATTTGTTGTGTGAATTTAACATAAATAAAATTTGTTTTTGGACTCTTTTACCTTATCCATGGGGCAAATGTCAGAACTAAGGGTCACAGATTCTTAAAACGGCGAAACTTGATTTATAGAAATAGCGCCACCAAAAATGTGTCTTAAGCAATAAATGGCTATATATTATTAGTGATCAAACAGTGGTGTCATCTCTTTCTTCTTATAACATAGGATTAATAACCCCCTGCCCAGCAGTCCGGACCGACTATCAAAAATGGCAACCGTGCCAAATAGGCAATGCCATGCCAAACAGCAATATTGACTTAAAATTCTCTGTTGAATTCAGCAACCTTAAACGTTTTTAGGTTTTGTAAATTTCATAAGCAGATAGTAGTCGTTAAATGTTTCCACTTCACAGCTTATTCAAAAAATGAAACCTTTTGAATATTTTTTTTTTCTTTATGGGGAATAAAAGCAAAATTTGTATACAAAATCTGCCGTTTTATAGATATGACAAACAAATAACTTTATTTTGATGCAAAAATATCAACATGTATGAATTCACAATTATGTCAGAGTTTCATTAATACCATGCCCGGAATTGACATACAAAAAAGCAAAATATTTGAATCGCCGCGGTGAATCGTTGTATTGCTTTAGATTTGAGGTTACTTAAATAGATATAAATGGGCAAGACTACCATTAAGCATTTCGTGACTACCTAGACACAAATGCTAGTTCATACAATTTCCCCCATTTCTTCAAGACTGGTGTGTGCCACTGTGGCGCAACAGGTCTCACCGTATATCCACATTCCTCGCCACATTCAGGCTTGTAGATCAACAGTCTTCACCCCTTTCTCCCATTAATACCTACCTTGACTCTGTATGACTGTCCTGACGTCCACATCAGATTTGCCACACGCCTCCAACGCTTTCGATATTTTATCGCACTGCAGACGATATTGTGAGAGAACTACCACCTCTGTTGGGCTAATCTTATAGACATCCACAAGTACCTTCACCATACGCACCTTCGGAATAGATAAGAAAAGCAGACTTAGATTACATATATAGAACTAGTTTTGAACTAGTTTTTCGTATGTATTCGCATACAGATGGTTTCACTTTTCTAGATCTATAGCCTTATAATGGAACGTACTGAACATGCTGAAGTAAGCTTGACTCTTCAATGGCTGTCCATAATCACTGAACAAAATGATGATATGACGCACAAAATTGTTCTACCTTTTCCCGCAAGTCTTTCTGACATTTTTACAAAAGACATCAATTGATACTACTAGATGGCTAAGTCCCGATATGGATTTATTGCAAGTATTTATCAAATAATATCAATTATATCAGAGTTCATCGTTAAATTGACCACTTTAATATTTGCCCCTTAACTGACATGCTCTAGCACTGTTTTATTACTAAAAGTGTATTTTAAAAGCACGTGTTGACTTTAAAGCAGAAAATTTGGAATTTACCACTTGCTGAACTTCATATGTATTGGCTTTCGACATCTCATTTCCCTCCGCCGTCTTGACGCTTAGAAATTCTTCAACACCATAACAATGACAAAACACAGTTGGTCGTGAGCCCTTGCCAGGCCAAACACCTTGGAGGAACATTGATGGACGTTTCTTGACCACATCTGGTGTCACAAGTCTGTTGTCATAGAAGGCCATGGATGGAAATCTACATATGGCTTCGTGCTGTACGGATATAAAATATGTTGATTTATTAGCAGAAAACGAAAACATAGAAAGCTGCTCGTTTATAAACAAAACTTCTTTTTCCAGTTCGATCATACGACTTTATTAATGAGACGTGTTCAATTCAAATAGTTGTTGTGATTTGAAGAACTCAAGAAGGAATCAGAGGTAAAGTGGCCGTTGAAGTACTGAAACTTCGACCTACGACCACATGGATAAAACGCTGGCTTTATATTGTAGACCCACTAGGTATACACTGTATGCAGCGACCCAAGAAGGATTCGCACAGGGGACCAACGGCTTCACGTGACTTCTGACCCACGAATCAATTAGCGTCAAGATTCTTTCCAAAGGAAAGAGGTCCCGGTTCGAGTCCCGCGCCCGGCGCTTTATGTGCATTTAGTTTTAGTCCATACTCGCTTCCGCAGGTTTTTTTCGGGTACTCCGGTCTTCCTCCTGCATTCAAAGACTGAATTTTAAAAACATCTAGGAGCCCTGTTGAAGATAGGCTTCCTTTAGCTTACTTGGTACCAAGTACCAAGTTGGGTTTCCTTGGCAAAAGCCTAAACAAGGTGATTTTTTTAAAGAAATTGTCGAACCCCGAATAAGTCCCGTGCTCTAACCGTTCGGCCACGCTCCACTCTTTAATCAGAGATTATTTGGTTATTTTCTACGACATTATTTGTTTGTTTATCCAGATTGGTTCTACGGAACACATGGGTGTTCATGACATAGAATGCCATACCGTAAACAAAAGGCACAAGCCTGGATAAAAACACCATGCAAGGCAAAGGTTACTCTCAATCCAACATAGCAACAAATGGTGTAAAAATATACTCTTAGCCTTTACTTCGTCATGTTCGTTGGAAAAAAACCCTGACAATTCTAATCTCATGACCCGATGTAAATGCTTAAAAGAGTGTTGTTGAATTAAAAATCACAGTATATTCCGACTCACCATACGGTATTGTATCGTCAACATGTTCATCTGTTTAGCGTACCTCTCTAGTAACGACACGTCCATACCCAGCAGTCGTGCTGTAGGTTCTGGAATGATAGGCCTGCAAAAGCAGATTCAAACATACAATGAGTCAAACCCATAATCATGATGATATAAGTGTAACAGTAGTTGCCGTTTGTGGTCACCGATCAACATTACCCGAAATTTGTGGCAGTGGTATTGGTACCAATGCCAGAAGCAAGCTCTGCAATCAAACCTATAGCATAAGCAAATTGATAAGTGCACATACCCAATATCCCCAAAAATGATCATATTTATCAAATACGAACTTCAACACTCTACAGACATGACAAAGGGTATTCATATTAAAATTACCTATTATAAACATTTCCCAAAGTTGTTAGTCACACAAAAATAATGTTTGAAGATGTGTTTACAAATGGTAAGCGATGTAAACAAATGAAACATACCATTTGATTTCTCTGATCCGAACAGTGCGATTTTTATAAATTCAATTCAAAACGGTTCCTTTCATGAATATGAAATAAAACAAATTCTGTTTTTCAAGAACCATTTGTATTTTTCAATTTATGCACAAATGGCAGTTACGTGATAGGCTGCACTACACAGCTTGCCTCAAGCCAAAAACGAAGTTTTTTGGCTTGTGTTTCTCGAGCAACGATCAACACAACCTGCAGTAGTTTGGCCGCCACCAGTGGTATCAATGTCTCGGGTTCATTGCACATGCAAGCCTAATCCACGATGCATTGTACAATAAGTTAAGCCAATAATACTGGTTCGAGTTGCTTATGGTCACCGAGCAACACAACCTGCAATGATTTCGCTGCCACCAGAGGTATCAATGTATCGGGTTCAATGTACATCCCAACCTCGTCCACGATGCATTGTAACGTAAACCCATATTGTCTGAGTTGCTTATAATTCCCAATCAAGACAACCAGCGTGGTGTGGCCGCCACAAGAGGAACCATCCTTGAAACATCATTCAACCCAACCTCGTCCACGACACATTATTCAAAAGGTCCCATACTTACCTGAGTTGTTTATGGTCTCCAATCAACACAACATGCAGTGGCTTAGTCGTAGTCAGTGGTATCAACGTCTAGGGTTCATTGCTCACCCCAGCCTCGTCCACGACACATTATTCAAAAGGTTCCCATACTTGCCTGAGTTGTTTATGGTCTCCAATCAACACAACCTGCAGTGGTTTCGTCGCAGTCAGTGGTATCAATGCCTCGGGTTCATTGCACATCCCAGCCTCGTCCACGATACATTGTTTGATGTGGGTACCTCCTCTGATACGTCTACTTCCAGCAGCGCTACAGGTTGCTAAGACAACTTGGTACTTCTTAAGCTCTTCCAACTAGAATTAAAAAATCACATATTTTACACTGAAATCAATATCTCTTTTCATGAACATTTGTGTATGGGTTAATAAACTTCATATCAATTGATCCTTGTCATAGGATCCTTGCAACAGCATGTATTAAAAATGTTGTTCGAAACCGATCCCTATTATACAATACCCTGCTATAGATGCAAAAGAGAGTAAATATTTACAGTACTGCATTACCTACTTGCCACTAGTTTGGATCCCACAATCGATCACATCGACTTACCTCTGCTTTTTTGATAATCTTAAGGTAGGCCTTGATCTCCGAGTCATCTGGCTTGTGTGTCTTCAGACTTCTGTAAGTTTCCAATATAGCGTCGCAATATGAGTTGACCTCTAGCCCGTCGTCACGGTGTCTCATGCGTATTAGATGATGCAAAGAGATGTTCCGATGGCGGGGATCCATGACCACATCTCTGCTTCCCATTTTCCCTGCTATTTGCGGCAAGCCAGGGATAGGGAATTCACGCAATTCTATTTCTTTTCCATATACACGAACAATTGAAATGTCAAAGTTCTTCAGGTATTCTGAAAATAAAAATGAATACAAAAGCAAATGCAAAATCAAACTGAAATTGAAACTGAAGCTTATTTGACTAAAAACTGTAATGCCCATCCTAATTATATCTTGTTAATACAAGGCAGGT
This sequence comes from Ophiothrix spiculata, assembly GCA_000969725.1. Lineage (NCBI taxonomy): Eukaryota > Metazoa > Echinodermata > Ophiuroidea > Amphilepidida > Ophiotrichidae > Ophiothrix > Ophiothrix spiculata. The sequence goes on from JXSR01S015868.1 coordinate 28,118, forward strand.
GTATCGTGGCTGGCTACTCCTCCTGAAATGGGTCTAATCTACTTCCCCTATATCCAGTTCATATCACATTGTTGCACGTGTTGCGCGGGTGGGGGTTTGGATGGAGGAGAAGAGATAATAATCTTGCTCAAAAGACTCAACCTTGACATGCCAGACTGGAGGGTGAAACCCAAATGCTCTTTTTATGTCGGAAAATAAGTTCGTGTTCCCATCCTTCCAACCTCTTTTGATCTGTTAAGAATTAAAGTTGTACAAATGTAAAGCAGCTTTTCCTAGACACTAAGCTAGAATTAATGATAAAATATACCCCTTTGCAGTAGTGGATTGAAGGTATTAATATGAGCAAAGAGTGAATGGGGTGTAAGAATCCTATATATTACTAGAAAAATACATGTGTTTTGGGTGTCTAACCTTAATTCACAACGAATCCTATGTGCCTCTGTAGTATCTCTTACCTGTAATGACATCGACAGCTTTGTTTGATGGGCCACAGTATAAGATCTGCGGTCTCATGTCGTCACGTCGATTTGGAAGCAGCTTATTCTGCTCCGTGAGGAAGTACACAAGATATGATCCTGTCACGGTCTTTCCCGTACCTGAACAAACCAGAGAGTGATTGAGTTATGGTTGTAATCAATATAAATAGTTAATACAATAACATTGTTTTTCATGCTTAGGTTCAGTTGAACGAGCAAACAATGCGGCACTACAGGTGAAAATTCACTATATTTTAACTATAGTTGTGTCAAGACAGATGTCAAAGGAAATATTTGAAAGTTAATATTGCCCCTCGTCTCGGTTCATGCTGGTGCCACCTTTCTATCTTATTCGAGGAAGTCGCTATCAACTAGCTTCGGAATAAGCACTTCAATCTAAGTATTTAAAAAGAAGACTGGTATCGATGGCTTTCTTCTCAAACAGCTAGTACACGTTCAACGTATAGTACTTGTCACAAGTTTGATCCCATTAGTGCAAACCTTGCTGATTTGCATAGATTGCCACCAAGGCAGCGCATTGACTTCAAGATTGGAAATTGGAAATTTTCAAGGGGGATAGCTAATTTTTTTTAATAATATTTTTTTTGAGCAAAAATTGTCGGACAAAAATCATGATTTCTGGTAATGCGCGCATAGCGCGCGGAAAAAATCTGTCAAATCGGCCAATTTCAGCTACAAATTGTTAAAAAATCTTGAAATTTGCGCCAAAATGACAAATTTTTACTGGTTCGCGCGCAATTTTATGATTTTTCACATTTAAATTATCAAAAACAAAGGGAAAAAATTAATTTCCTTTCCCTTCGTTTCTTTCTTCTTTATTTTTCGAGGGGGTCCGTACCGCCTTGTGAAATTTAGAGGGAGGGGGCATGTGCACCCCCCCCCCCATGGTAGTAGTAGTAATGGTGTAGGATCAATATGTAAGAAAGTCATCCTCCAAAAATTACAATAAAAGAAAAGTAACCAAGTTTATGTAGCTTTGATTGATGGTATATATTGAATTTATATGTAATACGGTATAAACCGAATGTTCTATTTTGGATCCATGTAAAAGTACCAATTTAACTAACTTTGTGAATTGAACAATTTTACAAACTCAGTTAGTCCAATAGCGACCGACAAGCTAGATTTTAAACAAAAATTCCCAACCCAGTTTGTTTTTGTACTTCTGATGCATAATTTACCTCAAAATTGCGGGATAATAACCCGCTAGTCCGAAGGTTCGCTATACTCCAAAAATGAAACAAGGTTCGCCAGTTCCTTTTTTTTTTTTTGATCAGTATGATGTAAATTTTTGTCATTTGCACTAAACTGTGACAACCTATTCAAAACACAAAAACAGTAGTATAACATAAAAAAGTTATGCAAATATAACATATTACAGTGGGTTTTGGAAAAATTATCTCCAATTGTTCTGTCCCTATCTCCCTATCATTGAATACCTGCTTATGAAATGGAACAGTCCAATCTGTCACTAACAAATTACACCAACGTCCGCATTGAATTTAACAATAGCACATAATTACCTGGAGGTCCTTGAATGACGGTGAACCGTTGCTTCAACGCATTCCTGACTGCCTCTCTCTGGGGTCGATTTAAGGGATTTAGTTGACATCCTGGCACTGCTAGAGTAGTCATCTTATCCGCAGCGGCCGTCAATATGTCCATATCTAGTTTATCTGTATCTGTTAGGCAATTTAGGATAAGGAACTACTGATATAAAGGATTGTTCAACACTGCACAGTAGAAAATTTGATTTTGTTTTGCTCATACTGATAATAATTGTCTGTTCCATTCATAAAATGGTCATTTACAAAGCTCGGAATATGTAATGGGAAATAGTTATAAGGTTCGCTATCGTTCAACCATCTGCCACATACATCTATATGGTTTACAATAGGCTAGTTTAAATCCCGGAGGGTACTTAGTACCCCTGGACAAAATCGAGTACAAAAATAGTACAACATTCGTAAGGTGCACATTTGGAACATCATTTAAGTACAATTTGAGGACATTTATAGTACACAAATTTGTACTATATTTGTACTAAAACTGTACTATACTTCAAAATCAAAATCCAAATGTGCACCTTAGGAATCTTGTACTATTTTTGTACTCGATTTTGTCCAGGTACAAAAGGGGTTATGGGGACGTGCCGCAAATTCGGGTAGCAAAATCAGGCTCTCTGGTATTTCAATCGGTCCTTTTTCTTCGCAAAATGTGGTACTAGTATTTTGATTGGTTACTTTTTCAATAGTTTCTAAAATTTGCGCCTAATGGCGCAAATTTTGACAATTCTTCTTCACAAAACTTAAAATAATTTGGCCAAAATAGTGCAAACTTGGGGAGAAAAAAATGTCGTCTTTGATTAAATTTGACTTAAAATTTGGTATATGGGTGGGTCCCTTTTTCTTGAAAACTGGTATTCGGATTGGCGGCTTTTCAATTTTCACAGAGGCACGTACCTATTCAAAACAAATCTGAGTACCCCCTGGACTTAAACTCATGGTTTAAGGATTGTTCAACCTCACTCAATAAAAAAAAAGGCAACAGTTTTTGTTAACTAAATAATTGTAATTTGACGCTTACTAGTCCAAAACCTTAAGAAGATTACAAAAAATGAATTCACAGTTAGTTAAACACTAGAATTCGTAACCGTTGGTTATGGGTTAAATTCTATCTAAATGTTTTGTAAATATGAATAGCCTACACTATAGGCTTACATGGACTGGTGTGGGCGCAATGAAAAGGAATTGCGATCTATGAATATGCTAATTTTACAAAACCTGAAAAAATAATTTGTTGATAATTCGTACACTGAGGATTTGATCTGACGCAATGTGTACAAATAGCTGTAGGCACATTGTGTACAATGCGTTCATGTTTTTTAAACTTAAAAGTTTGCAACACGTTAGCTTTCACTCACACATACGTAGCAACAAGCATCGGCTACAAAAACAACGCGAACGGAAAAATACTCAAGGTATAATAGTAGAATTAGGTGAGTGTATTTATCACATATACCGCATGCGAAGTATCTCGAATGCATCATACTAGGACAAATAATTCTGCATTGTATTAAAAATTTTAAACAAATAATGACGTATAGTTGAATATTAAAATACCGACAACTCTGCAAGATGCCTACTTATTATATTATTTTCTTACCTTGGTCATATTCTGCTTTATCTGGTGATAGTAGGCAAATATTTTTCACCAGCGACGAGCTTGAGCTTACTGCTTTCACAGCTGCTTCCAGCCGACTGAAATATCAAAAGGTGCAGTAATAGATCATTTCTGTTTTCTTAAGCGTAAATAAAAATGTACTTGATTTGGTGTAAGATGTACTAGTAGTAAGAGGGGCGCTCTGGACTGCAAAGTGTTATCTATGGTGGCAGCCCAGATCGCCCCTCATAGATCAGTAAACGAAATTCAGCACTATATAAATAAAAGAGAGAAGTCCCATCAGACATTGTCAGAATGACTCTGTTTCCTATCCCCTGACAGAAATCGAGTACAATTCTAGTACAAGGTTGGAATGTGCACATTTGGAACATCATTCGAGTACATGGAATGTGCACATTTGGAACATCATTCGAGTACTAAAGTGTACTCGAATGATGTTCCAAATGTGCACATTCCAATCTTTTACTAGAACTGTACTTGATTTTCTCCAGGGTTGACATATGTATATGAAGTACATTTGATGAGCGAGTAGATGTCACATAGTAATGGTCAAAAGCTCTAGAATGAATACGAATCCTTTGCCTTTCATCAAAGCTATCTGAAAGTTATCGCAAGAATCGGTGATCAAACGTGGTATTAGTTTGCCCTTTAAATGCCATGCATTGATTAAGTTCAAATCAACGTTGATGTATCGCATTATTCACGTACTGGCATATATTAAGATACTCAAATTAATCTGCATTTGAATCTCGTATAACAGAAATGAAACCTACATTGGCAAAGCATTATGTTATAGGGTATGAGGTAAACCTCTTACCTGTCCGGGAAACATACAGGAATCATTTCAATAGTACACTCCTCTGGATGCCGTTCACTCCTACGAAGAGTCTTTGGAAACGGAGCAGACATCTGATTCACCTCGAAAAAGACATTCAGCTCCACTTTCGCGGGATCCTTCTCATCTGTTGCCTCCACGTCTAATGTGAACGCATGCGCCACAAATGTTGTTGGTTCTTCCTGATCGTCGTTGTTTTCTCCTGGTACAATTTTCTGTCTCTTCGTGTAGCGAATGCAAAGGTACGCTTGTTTAAGATTGTTGGGATTGAAGTCACTTATATCAATATGTCTTTCTTTGCAGAATGCCTTTGTTAACGTGAATGATCCCGCAGGAAGTGGTTCTGACGAGTGCTGACGCCAATCAATCCTTACACCGTGGATAACAACCGTGTCGTTTTGCTGGACCGCATTGTAAGCTGCCATCATGTCAATCAGTGGAAGCCAGGTCTTTTGATATATGTTGATGCCATTCCGTTTTGGAACATTGTCTGCAACAGAGGAAAGGCACTGAACAGGTTGACTTCTGTGCTCGATGCAGAAGTCAAGGGTAGGTGTCATCTTGTATAGCTGGATAGCTGGTGACAATAGGCCACGGTTGAAGATTGGGTAGAGTTGAACCGGGGCAACATTTCCTACTCTGAAAGTATGCTCAAATTGCACATAGTACTTCTTCTTTTTATCATCACTATCAGTTTCACATGTAATGTCTTCAACGGCAACCAACGTATCTTCACTTCTCCCTTCTGGTTCCTTGTCCGTAGACCGAATGAAAGTATCTACGGCAGATATTTGCCTTCTAGCTTCTGACCAGTCCTGTTTTACTATTGCAGCATTGATACATCTCCAATTGTGAACTGGAATCTGCAATCTACATCGATCGCTCATATCAACTTGGAGCTTTACACGCTTGGACTGGTTTGCCCGGACATCATTGGCCTTCAAATGAGGCATACCATTGACGTTGTAAACACGCTCTTTCCATTTCATCACTGCTACTTTGTCATCTTCTAGCTCTGGTTTGACAAACGGCTTCAAAATACTAAATCCAACACTGGATTTTTTGAGTCCTTCGTTCACGCGATTATCGTGTTTGAATCCTAGTTCTACATTCCTGTCCGTCAAAACTTCAATAAAGCCCGTGGTAAATAGAGGGTGATCTTTCAAACCAAACGCTATTTGAAGAGCGTGCGATTTCGTTTCAAATTCACGTGCTGCGAATGATCGGATATTACAGTTGTGGCATATTTGTGCTATGTCATTTCTATCATGGGGAAGCGTTCCGGATTTGTTGAGAATAGCGACAATAAGTCGATGGACAACTATGTCTATGTAGCGACGGATTGGTGAAGTGAAATGGGTATAGGTGGCTTTCACGAGGCTACTATGTGTATGTTCATTAGCAGGATAGTCACCAGAGCTGATATACTCTCCATGAGAAAGAATTTTATGAAGAGCAGTCTGCGTTGCAGCAAGTTGAGGGTGATTTTGATCTGCGCAAACTAGCCCAGCCAAGCGAAATATGTCAGTTGTATCATCAGCAAAACATTCTTTAATCGAGGCCCAGATGTTTCGAAGAACGTTGACTTGCATCATGTGATCATCAACACTAAACTCCCTCTCGTCCTTTAAAACGGATTTCAACGTTTCTTTAATATGTGTCATATGTAGACTCTCTTCGATACTTTCAGAATATCCTTTCATCCATTCACTGAAAACATCTATTGGTGGCGGCAGTTGTCGTCTTAGAGGGGTGCATTGTGGCAACTTGGACACCAGGCGACGTGCAGCAGTCTCATTGGCAAGGATCATCATCTCTTCAACTAGTATATGAGCCCGAGGGTGAGAAAGCACATCCGAGGAAGACCCTAGTTGGGAGTATGCCGCATTACCAAGCCGTTCCTTACGGCAGCCACAAGCCAGACAGCTCAATACATTGAGATATGGTCTGAACAATGAGCTATCTACTTCAGGATGATCGTAATTTTCATCAGATATGATCTTCTCTGCATCATCGTAGGTGAGCTGAACTTGTGAATGTACTATCGTAAGGTCGATTCTACTTTCACTCGGTATGTGTTGACCCGTCTCATTGAAGACTAGGAACACGGATATTGCAAGCTTGTCATGTCCAGGCTTCAAACTACACAGGTCAGTACTTAATCTTGGTGGCAGCATATGTATGGGTTTGTCACCAGCTGGGTAAAAGGATGTGGCTGCTTCTCTTGCTTTGCTATCAACAACAGTTCCAGGCTTTACAAAATAGCTGACGTCGGCTATGTGTACACCCACGACATATCTGCCATCTTGCAGCTGCTGTACACTCAGAGCGTCATCTAGATCTTCTGAACCTTGTGGGTCTATGGTAAATACCAGTAGGTTTCTTAGGTCACTCCTTCGACAGTATTCTTCGTGTGGTATGGACCAATCAGGTGGGAATTTTGCCAAGAGTTCAAGTGAGTCATCCTGCGAGTTTACTTCATAGATTTGTTTCAGTAACTTCAAACCATCGATTTGGTTGTCTCCAGGAGGCAACTCTTCAATAACGACACCAAGAGGGTAGTTGTGTCCTTTCTTCCAGTATCGCCATTGTACTTGGAATAGTTTATGTGGACGATCTTTGTTACTGACGACAACATCACGTCTTCTTTGAACACCATGTTTTTTTAGACAACAGATTGGAATTACCAGGTGCCCAGGGGTACGTTTTTTCTTTGTTGAGTTTCTGTTCCTGTTGGGATTAACCATCATGATTTTTGGCAGTCGACGGTTAACAGGCACCATAAGATTATCACTGTATGGATCCACTAAGCAGACTAGTTTTCTGTCTGTGTAATCAACCGCACGCTCTTCAATATTCACCACTTTCCCATATACCTTTTCCTTGTTTTCTGTCTTCTCTACCTGACCCTCTTGTTCATCGTTTTGCAGTATTTCGACAGTGACTTCATCTCCATCCATTGCAGTAGCTCTTTGTGAGGTATTAGCGATAGTGATCTCTGTGACATGGTCAATTTTTTCTTTTGGAGTTGCGTAATATCTTCCATCAAGGCTCATATGAAAGACTGACGATATCAGTTTGCCTGTGTCTAACTTTAACCCGTTGGATATATTAGTGTTGTCGCCTTCTTCCTGCACCAGCCTGACATGATCATCTTCTTCAACCATACGGATGTTGTCTGGAGAAAATATATGCAATTCATCTTCCATGTCATCGTCGGAAGTCAACTCCTCTTCTCCATTTTGTCTGCGTCGATCATTAAGTAATTGCCTGCGCAATGCTTTAAGAATGACATCATCTACATTGAAATCTATTTCGTCATCACTTTCGTTGCCTTCTTTATAGTCTGATTTGATGTCTATATTCTTCTCTTGAACACTGCCTGTCATATTTTCACTACAGTTGGCTGTTTGAGCAAAACCTTGCGGAGTGAAGGACAGAGCTTTTGGATTCAACGTTGTAGTGGCAGCCGATATAGCTAGACGAATGTCACTGAAAGCTGTCCCTTGGGGATAGAGTGAACCTTCTCTTTCGCATTCTTTGATGTACTTCTTCCAGGCATTGCAGCATTCTCCAATGGAACACAAAGCTATCGGATTGCCTACAACTACGACTAGAGATTGAGATCGTGTGAATGCTGTGTTGAGCTGTCGCATGTCGGACAGAAATCCAAGGTAGTATTCGGTCTTCGGATTGGTACCTTTTCTATTGATGGTTTTTTGAGTACGCACGGTACTTATTACCACAACTCGAAACTGTTTTCCTATGAAGAGAAAGAGAAAACATAACATGTAAATAATTATAATGATAAATTCAGCATAGGATTTTATGTCATATTTTGGTGAACATATGAAGAGTTAGTATTGTGGGAATATTGTGCGATATTTTCAAAGCCGTTTTTCTCGAAATGCGTATTTTGCAGATACGTCAGTATGTGATGTTGCCGACGATATGAACAAATCTTCATGAAGCGTAAACCAAAAATTTAACTTTATTCATTTAAGTAAGTAATTGTACCTTGTACTCCCTGTAGACTGTCTACAAATACATTATGTAGCCCATTTTTTCGGAACTCGCGACGCATTTGCTGGACCTAAAGAACAAAAATACAATATCAAATAAAAACCACCATCATCGTCGCCGTCGTCATCGTCAGCGTCGTAATCATCATCATCATCATCATCTGAACATCATCATCATCATTATCAATCAATATCATCATCGTCATTATCAATCAATATCATCACCATAATCATCATCTGAACATCACCACCACCACCATCATCATCATCATCATCATCATCATCATCATCAAATCAACTTTTTGCCCATTACATGACCTACTTGTAGTCGGTAGGGTGCAAATACTCCGATATCCTCCTCACGTCTTGGCCCCCATTCTTGCTCTGGCCAGTTATATAAAATCTCCTTCACACGTGTAACGGCTTCTACAACCTGCAAATTTTCAAATAAACTATTAATTTTTATAATTCAGTATTCCTATCTTCCACTGTTCTTTCTAGAAACGTAAAACACATAGCTCGCCCTATGCTAGCTGTATATTTCCGTCACGCCACCAATATTCAGAAAATTGCAAGCCTCCCCTATGCTAAGTTAAGTCGGCACAAAAGATTAAATACATACACCTCTTTTTAAAATAGAAGAATAACCTTATATTACTTGATTATTGCGGCGGGTTCGTTTAAAACATTTTGTTCATTTTTTTAAACTTACATGCATCCGTCGCGAAAAGTGTCAGCTAGCATGGAATCTGATCCACTATCTAGACGACTTCCTGATAACTCTTACCTCGTATCTATTGACGTAAGAGTTCCCGATCATCATGTCATCGCCTTGAACTGCACGGAACTCCAACGGGTAGTATATTGGGTGCCGCGGCTGGTTCCCGCAAGCTTCAATGTCCTCCGCAGAGTAGAACACCTTGTTAACAAAGAATGCATTTTGAAATTGAGACGATATACAGTGCAAGTATTATGTCGGGTGCTATACAGAGCATTCAAATGTAAGGTACATAATTTGAAGTTACACTGTTTAGCTCAACTAAGTATCTATTCACTAGAAAATGGTTAAGTTGTTTTCATTAACTTAAAGTTCTTTTAAGAACTTTAAAAATCATTCAAAATATTTGAGAGTCTTTCTAACTAGCATCTCAACTGAATTAACTCCTATGTCAAAACCTCTAAGAGGGCGTTTGTGTTTATTAAGTATTTACATCTGGACATGACAAAAACGAAATATGTCTGATTTTGTGGTTTGATAACTTCATTTAAAATTCATCTGTGCGACAGATGTAATATTGCATCATGTTTAGCTCTGAAGCTAATGCTCTTACCCGAGGGTCGTGTGATCTAGCCTATACATGTTGATTAACAGTCACAGGTATTACAGAATGTATTCGCCAATGAAGAATGATATGTTATCATTCGATATAAATATTTCAATACCTTGGACAATAATGATAGTATGGTCTCATGCGTGCGGTAGTAAGCATACCGTGGATAAGAATGCCAGTATGGTCTCATGCGTGCGGTAGTAAACATACCGTGGATGAGAATGCCAGTATGGTCTCATGCGTGCGGTAGACACGGATTAAACCTTTTTGATCGATCGTTTACAAAAGCGCATGTGCTTTGTATCGATTCGCCCAGCTTAGCAAAGGGGATGAAAGGTGAACACAACGAATCAAGGTCAGGCCAGAATATCTGTTCGGAGTTTGCGCAAACCAAACTGTTTGTCCTGTGTTCTTAGTAGACTATTGTTTTGGTACGTTATCAATTGATTAATATCGCTGTGCAGTTGTAAACTTACCTTGGATAAGAATGCCAGTATGGTCTCATGCGTGCGGTAGTTACTTGTCAACAGTATATGTCGATGACATCTGTTTTTCAGGCAGTGGTCAAACAATCTTTCCAGAATGGAGTGGTGGAATTTCACATCTCGAGCTTCTTCAGAGTATACCTGTTATCAGTAATGAAAATTCGTTTATCATCACAATCGTTTAAATCTTATAGCTATTGTCTAAATATAATGAATTTTGTTCGGTAAAGATAAGGTTGAATCTTTAGAATTGATTGGAAATTTTAAAGCATGATATCAATTGAGGTTTAGAGAGCATATGTTAGTTTCAAACAGGGTAAAAGCTGCCGAAAAATCAAAAGATATGCTTACCTTCGGACCCATTTGTATATGGTCTCCTGCCAACACGACACATGTATCCGGCATGGACAAAATCATCGGAATAATGGCTTCAGTTTCCATCACTTGAGCTGCTTCATCAATTAGAATATGAGTGAAGTATCCACGGAGATGAAGAGAAGCTAGCTGCATAGCTGTCGATGTGGTTGTTATCACAAGTTGTTTCCCACGTACGTCCCATTCTTCTAGCTTTTTGATGGTACCTTGTCTGGTGAAAAGCATGTATTTTCGGACCTTTTCTGGAATCGTTCGAACATCACGATCCATTGCATAGACGCGTAACATATCCATGTCAAATTCATCAGACCTCCAGTTTTGAACAAATGCGTCGAAGTAGTCAGTGATGTACAAATCGGCAGCGCTTTATCAAAAAACAGTAATGGTTATAAACATTTTGTTTGGAGAAAATATTATTATTTGCACTACGACAAACTATTACCCTGAAAAGAAGGCAGCTGCGAGTGTGGTGTTACACACTTTTACTACCGTTTAAATTCAATCAGATCCATGTTATTTTTAACATGTTTAACGGTAATCTTGGTGCATAACAAATTATTTAGACAATATATCAAATTTGACAGACCTATTTGCATGGGTGCATATCAAAATCCTCGTGTCCGTGTTCAGTAGTGCCCTCATGACGCCATGTGCTATGGTGTAAGTTTTGCCAGTTCCAAATGGACCATAGAGCAACAAAATAGGCGTCTTGCTGTTCTGTCCTCCCTTCTCCAAAAGGAATCGCGCAGCGCCCTCTTGCAACCGGTTGAATTTGCTTCCAGAGTCTTGTGTCTGTGAAAATCTAAAGGACGTCAAAAACAAACAAACAAATAAAAAAATAAACAAACAAACAAATAATATAGTGATAGATTTGTGAGAATCGGCACTTTAAGTTTGAAGCCGCAGATGCGTGACGCAATGATATAATCCTACAATACTAGATGATTTGACAAAAATGACCGATATAGATGTTGTGCATATGGCATAGTTCCCCATGAAAATGATGAACCTAACCTTTGTTTGGTATAATCTGATAAACTTGAACTCACCATCCATTTGTAGCTATTTGTGTAACTATTTGTAAATTTGCACGTCAAGGGTTCAATTACTGAAGTATTTGAATTGGTAAGATGAGAAAATTATCATCGCTGCTACATTTCCTCAACCAATACTGCCATATAGTATTATTCATAACATTTTCGGATGAATCTTCAATATTCTGAAGCGATATCGGTTCAAAAATACTTTAAAAGGTCCTTTTATAGCAGTAGTAATTATGACTTAGTCCAGGTGTAACTTTAAACCCGGTCTAGTCTCTAGTCCAAAAAAACCTCTTTTGTGCATACGGACCTTAATGTATGTAATGGATATATTTGAGATAATGGATGTATTTGAGATAACAAATATACCAATGAAAACGTACCTCTGAAGCAACGCAGGATGCTCATTCTTGGTAGGAAACAGAATCGCTGTACTTTTCAAGTTGTCTAAGGCCCATCGCATTACACAGAAATGGAACCGATTCAACCGGAATTGAATTTTAACTTTCCACTCCTTGTTCTCAGACAACTTCAAATCACGAACGCAATCTTCTGACAGACGCACGTAGATTGCGTCTTTAGTTCGTCCATCTGCGTCATCCATCACGATTTGTGCTTCATACACATTGGCTATTTTGGGGAATTTGACGAGCACATATTGCACACTTGTCAACGCTAACTGGCTTGCATCGGAATCATCGATGGAGGATTGACTGATGTCTATTTGACCGAAGAGCTGACCGTCTCTTGCGATGATGAACTTGGAGTCGGTTGCTGACTGTATTGTTACCCTTGGATGGACCTCCATAGTGGTCTCTACGCAGAATCTAAAGACATTTAATAGATACGAAATGCTTGCACGTGTTAACAGAATTTTAAATGGTTTGTTATTATTGCGATGATTTTTTCTTTGTTGATTATCCCTCGTTTAAATGCAAATTTATATTTCTATATTGACACACAAGTCGTAGTTCAATTCAATCGTTACAACAATGAGACATCGAAGCCAGTCTAAGTTGATGAAGATTCTTTAAAATTCATTGCCGAATGAATAGTCCTTGTAAAGATATCTATAAGCATCTATTTGGTAATTTCTTTGGTATATGCATTGATCATTCACCTAGGGACGTAGCATCTATCAACGGGTGTGTTTCATTATGCAACAGGTACTTATAAAAATATTTATCATCAATCACCCTGCTTCAGAAACCGATTTTTTTTACCTTAGTCTTATTTGCTATACAATCATGAAGTAATTATCGGGTCAAGTAATTCAGGTAATTATGCTATTGCCATTAGTATTTTTTCATAATTGCTCTCAAATAATGTAAGTGTTATTCCGTAAAATGTGAAAACGTGCTCAAATGTGCACAAAATACTCTTATGTCTACGGAATTGCATATTGCTAAGTTTTCCTTAAAATGATTTGGCTTCTTCAATTTTTGATGGAGTCACGGATATCCAAATACTCACGTGGACAATTTTTCTTGTCTCGTCTTTTCCTCCATTCTCAAAAGTTGGTCCATATTAATCTTGTAATTTTCTCTAGTCAACGGCCCAACGTTCTTTCCCAGTTCCACCCGAAAATCCGTCACTTTATACTTAGTCTCCAACTCCTTAGTCTCATTACTGATCCCATCCTTCAAGAATGGAACAATCTTGGTATTGGTTCCATCCCATACTTGAACAGTAGGTGGCTGGCTCAATTCTACTGGTAGATCATCGACACCGGTATGAATCAACAGCTCACGTTTGGTTACTGGTTTGTTACCGAAGTCAAATATCACCCACTGTTTATACATGCCAATCATTTTTGATTTGAAGAGAACATCGACGTGGTATTGAGATCCCTTGTCATGTGGTTGGCAGATCTTATCGCCAGGACACACTTGAGGTGTTTGCATGTTCTTTGGACTGGAGAGGTGGAAATGGACACGGCACTGTTGTTTGAAGCGGACATTTATTCATTTTGTAACCAAATTTCAAAATTTACTTCACAAAAAGTTGGAAAAGTTGTACAAGTAGCTGTGATGTATTGCACAATAGACTTTTTAACCTATTCTCAAAGTTTAATTAACTTTGATTGCAATTTAGATACTTAAATGCCTAATTTTTTGGTATTTTAAGTGAATTCAGATTTGTGCCAAAAAAGAGGGCGCTACACATATTTCAAATTATTGATTATCCTTAATTATCGATTATGCTTTTGATTTGTGAAGATTTTGGTTGAAAATGATGAACAAACTGTTCTTGACGTCAAATGTTTCATTTGCATATCTAATTTTGGTTGTACATAACAAAATATCCCTTCTACATATTGAAATCATTTATTATGAATAGCGCCATCTATTTTGACATTACCATATAAAATGTCCCCAATTCTACAGGGTTCAAACAACAGTGACGGTATCCGTCATGTAATAAACCAACGCGTAACAGAGATCTCTGTGGGAAAAAACAAGCGGTAGTGTCTTAAATTATCGTTGAAACCGGGCGTTGGAATGTGTTTGATATATCAACTGTCATTGGATTATTGAAATTAGATCATTAATGTCGCAACAAATAATGATTGGATCATTACTTGTTGCAACAGCTGTTATCACCACAAATTAACGAAGATGATTACCCCATTCACAGTACAACCGGGATTTTCAGTTTGACAATTTACAGATCATGGCTCACAGTTAGGATTTATATAGGGTTGAGATTAATTGCTATTTCATCATAACCTGAGAGTGAAGGATACGGGACACATTCTAAGATATGACCTTCAGCCACACACACCTTAAAACTGTATTACTAAGCTTTCGTTTCTTGAAAAAAGTGACATATGAACATGTCTTGCACAAGAGTCATGGCTCTATATTCAAATAGTTGCACGTCTAAAGGTATATTTTACACCCGGGAATTTACAGTGTATTGTTTTATTTTGACAAAGATAAATTCTCTCCCTCACCTGTTTTGAGGCAATGACACTGAAAGACCATTTGAAGTGATAGCTCCCTGCTGGTGGCGATTGAATATAGTGAGTAAGACTTTTGTCAACCTCAATTTTCACTCCTGCTGGTGCACGCTCAGAAATCTAACAAATATTTTTGATGATGGAAAAAATAGATAGGGTTATAAATATTATGTGAAAAACGCCAATTGTCAACATTGTTTAAGAGGTAATTCATGTTAATTTGTTTTTAAAATTTTTAAAATTCGGGCAGGTGATATTCTTGTCGAGCGGGTAACTTTGGAAAGTTACCTGCCCAACTGGCTAGTACAAACAACACCTATGTCCAGTCCTGATCGTCGTTATTGAGGAGAGCACACCTTCGGGAAGGCTAAAAAAGCCCAACCTCTGATAAATTTTAAGCTATGGTCACAATAATCGTACGATCTGCTTACGAGCAGTGTTTAGTCCGTTTAAAAGGACCACGAGCAGTGAGTAAAGCGAGCAGCGAGGGCGTCGTGTGGTCCTATTGATGGACTAAACACTGCTCGTAAGCTGATCGTACGATTTAATTGTGACCATCGCTTTAATGGAGACTCGCATAACTTACCACGTCGATCTCTGAATCAGTTGATGCATACTCTGCTTGTATCTCATCCATGAAGGAAAATAGATTACGCTGTTTGGCACGTAACAGTTTCATCTGTCTGTATTGGTGGCGCTCTTGCCATTCCTCCAGCTCTTCCGTACAGTGTGCTTTTGGACACGCATTGTCAGCTGTCGAGGCCTTGGCGAACATGCAACATCCACTATTGTTGACGCTGTATAGAGAATAATCTTAAGTTACAGTATATTTTAGGTGACAATTATCGAAATAAAATAAATAAATGAGATATCTGAACAATTTTGATACATAGTTTTCAAATGAATTAAGTGGCGCAATATATATTGCAATATGATTATGATTATACGGTATTATAGTGTGTCCCAGAATAAACCTTACAATCTTTGCGTGCAATTTTCATTGGTTTAACAGATAGTTTGAAAGTATGTAAAGGTTGCATGTTATAGCCCATGAATTGAACTTTTAGATACCGTTTGTTTCATTTAAATCGGTAAAGTACAACAAAAGTTATGCTTTGTCAAATAATTGAATGTAAAATTTGCTGGTCCAATTTCACGAGTGTGTAAATTCCTCTTGAATGAAGCTCTATTGAGTATTGTCATTGATCTGTTCACTCAACCGTAACGATGTTTAATTATTTACCACGCACATGCTTTCTTTTATCTACAGGGTGTCCCAATAAACATTGTGCATGGAAACGGCGCTGATTTTCTCAGAAGTTAGGAACACCAGCGACCTGAAATTATACATTCTGAAGATCATAGTTGTGTTCATCATCGTTGAAAATTTCAAGAAAATTCATCGATGCAAACCAGAGATATCATAGATTCTGTCTGCTTGTATCATTTTCCTTCTGCACAATGGGATTCCTATGGATAAGCATGTTCACAAAGAACATCGAAAGGGTCCTAGAACATTAACGGTTGAATAATTTAGAGTGACAAAGTCACCGCATACGTTTCGCCAATATTCTTTAAAAGGTAATCATATGAAGGCACTTTGGATATGTTCCTTTTTTTCTTTTTCTATTTTTTTTTCACTTTCTCTATATTATATATTATTTTATCTATTCGAAAAATTACACAAAGAATGTAAAACTAGGTTTATTGGCAAAATTACTCAATTCTTCCTTTATGTTGTTTACATGCTTAGGGGTTACATAGCTGGTTTCTTTTTCTTCTTTTTTAAAACTGAAAACTTAATCTAACAAAGTAAATTATATTCTTTTTATATAATTGCACTAATACAAAACAAACAAACAAACAAACCAACCGATAGTTGTCTTAGTTCCTATTTCAGATCAAAAGCAATGAATTCACGACAGGGTTAGTATTAATGACCATTGTTCAGTAAAGGAAAACCTCTACGAAATCTGTTAATCAAAAATCTTGGAATAGATCTGGCTGCTTGCGTTGCTTCTAAAAATTCTAACATCGCCAAAATAATCACATTTTGTGTTATTAGTGTTTTAATAGTTCCGTTGCTTTAGATTTTGGTTATTTTGATTCTATTCTGAGAGTTCTTTAAAGTCATGTTAGTGTTCGTTTTTCACTTGTTCATTTTATTTTCTTTTGGTCATTAACATGCTTCACATCCGTCAATATGTCTCCATTGGCTGTTAACAGATCATTTTCGACTCTAAAAGCATTAGGAATCTTTTATAGTAAATTTCTCAAGCATCGATTTCGCATAGACCCTTTTTCATGCCCTCTAATTACAGGCTTAACCATAGGATTCCCATTGTGCAGGAGGAAAATGATACAAGGTAACAAAATTAGCAATATCTCTGGTTTGCCTTGATGGATTTTCTTGATATTTTCAGCGATGATGGACAAGACTATGGGCTTAAGAATGTATAATTTGCAGGTCGCTGGTGTGCCTAACTTCTGAGAAAATCAGCGCCGTTTCCATGCGCAATGTTTATTGGGACACCCTGTATGCTGAAAAAATGAACAAATTTGACAGATATGATAAGTTTTCCAAGGTGACTCATTTTTATTCCATTCAGAAACACCCTTACTTTATGGCCAATACAGATGAAATTGGACCAGCAACATATACAACATTACTTTTGTTGTATACTACTGATTGAAATGAAACAAATAGGATCTAAAAGTTCAACTCATGGGCTATAAATGAAATCTTTACATACTTTCTGACTATCCGTTAAACCCACGAAAATTGCACGCAAAGATTGTAAGGTTTATTTTGGGACACCCTGTAGAGCACAATAATAAAGTACAAGTCTCAGAACGGCTGGGTTGTGTGATCCAGCCCTGCTACAGCCAATGGCATACGCTTTTGAACAAAACATTTTACGGGTATCTGTTTGGCTAAGAAAATATTATGGTGTTAATGCTGATAAATTACCTTGGACACAATGTAAAATTTCCACTAATGATGTTATCCGGAGGCTCTCTGTGTTTCCACGGGCGCTCTTTGTCCAAAGTTAATTTCTCCCTGTGCTCTGGTGAATTTGTATGGTTCTCCAATTCCCATTTCACCTGGAAGATGCAGTTACAATAACTACACCAGAATCCAGTAGGTGGATTGTCAACAGAACATCTTCCGACAATGTCATCATGGGAAACTTTCCCTAAACTCCAAACCTTCATCTCTATTCGGTTGTGGGCACAGCGGCATTTCTGCGCATATTTGCAGGCATATACGAATGGACATATTTTAATGCGTAGACTCAAAAGCAATTCAGGTGGTCGTTCTCGAATAGGCAAAGCGTACTTTCTATCGGGAGATCGATGTACCATGATTTTGTTCGATTTATCCCACTTGTGTCGATTTAAAGAGTCACAAAAATTGCCTTTGGAACTTTTTGCACTCATTCGTTGTGGTCTGTTGTTGAAACATTCTTTACATACAAACAAGAATGCGCCGCCAACGTCCTTTATCATCTGATCAATTTTTTGCTTGACCTTTGACTTCAATTTGGGAGTTTTGCTAGACGCTGCCGGTGCTTCTTCTTTTTCACGTGGCTGCTTTAAATTTTTGATATTAGGTATCTTCTTGAGAGCGTCTTTATAACTCAATGATTTTACAGGCGTAGAAGTCCGTGTTGCTGTAAACTCCTGCGGTCCTAACTTGGGAAAATCTATTGGAAACAGAAATCATCAGAAACTATAATAAGATACCTATATTTTTAAGAGGAATGGAAATAAAGCCTACACGTAGCACTTTCAAGTGCTTCTAACTATTTAAAAATAGTTCGAATATTCTTGTCTACTGACTTAAAAACAATTGTTTACGCGAAAATGATACCCATCCACTATTGGACGTTTTGCGACAGAAGTAAATGATGAGGACAGTGTTCACTAATAATCATATAACAATACCGTAAAGGCGAATTCATACTCGGCCTCCAAACAAAATTTTTCCTACAAAACATTTGGTCGTGACGTCACCAAATATTTGCCATCGAACTTAAAGTATGAACGGGTAGCAAACATTTGGTCCAATGTATATGGCAATTCAATAGCATGTGCAATCTAGCGCGAAATTTTATTTGGTCTCAACTCGGTGTTGAAGTTACTTTGTTTGGAGTCACTCGTCATTTTGATGTCACGACCAAATGTTTGGTAGCGAACATTTTGTTTGGAGGCCGAGTATGTTTTCGGCTTTAGTGTATAATCTTAAGCTCTGTCACATACCACCGTATCCCAAACGCCCCAAAGGTTTCGCGTACTGAACGTGTGTCAAACGGATCAACACCGTATGGATAACAAATTGAACTTATTGAACGTACTTATATGACGAACAACAATGTATAAACGAAAACTGGATTAAGTACGTTAGGCGTACGTTTAGCTCTATACAGTAATGTGCAACATAGCCTTATAAGTTATAGAGTTATTCCTAGGAGGATGAATATATCATTCTTGTTTTATTCCTCATTTTGCGCTCACATCATGTGTAGACGATACAGTTTATTAAAAAAAGGTCCTTCACATCGAGCAGAACTGAGGTGCAGTTATTAGATTGTTTGATGAATCGTTTGATGACGTTAGCAGGATATTTTGCCATTTCGTCATGATTATTGCACATCACCGTATGACCAAACGTACGAATAACGTTTTGTTAACCGATATACATACGTCAATGTCCAAAGCACGTTATTCGTACGTTTAGACTCTAAACGTGTTGTGTGTCAGAGCCCTTAGAGAGAGATTTTATAGCACTGGTTTGAAATGTTACAATCATGTTATAATCAAGGGTTACGTACATGCAAAGTGTCAATATTGCTATGAAGTGCGACATTTCGGGTATATTTGAAATTTTAAATTATTGATAACACCGACAGAAATCTATAAAAGATCAATTTCTGCAAATGTTTGTTTAATCTGATAATAGACCGAGCTCACCACGCACGTACCAGTTTCGGTTCTTGCAAATCCTCCTTTTCGACGACTGTCTTCCTCAGACACTTTGTCTTGCTTCACAACTCTTTCTGGAAAGTCAAATATATTACCATTACCATGGTTACAACGTGGTCAGTGCGGAATATGATAAATAACGGGAGGGAGGGGGTTAGTACCAGGTTTTATCAGGTATTGTCCGTGGTATCGCCTGTATTACTTAACTTAACTATACGCTATAAAATAGTGTTTCGAATAATCTTGAATAACTTAATGCGAATATATTTCGAGTTACAAAATAATTTTATTTCGAGTTACAAAATAATTTTTATAAGATACCGAGGACTATGGTCTTAGTCCGTCTAGGGAGACCACGGACTAAGCACTGTTCGTACGAAGTAATGTGACCATAGTCTAAGTCTAACTCTTGTTGCAAATTGCGCATTATCACAATATATTGACATATATTAAGGCAAGGTTATACATTAAATAGGTTGACTATTCATTTCATTTACAGAAACATATCTTACATAAAGCAACACTACCCTAAACTCAAGCACCAAAATCTTTCTTATGACAAGATCTTTTTAGAATTTATTCTATCCCGAAATTGAGTTCAATTTAATCCCTTTGCTTTTTTCTGCTAAGATGATGATTATGATGATGATTTTATATCAAAGACAAGATATGAATTTTTTTAAATTTAGTTTTGTACAAAAAGTGCTAAAAATTGATCCTCAGCGTTGATGACCCCGATTCGAAGTTGTTTTCTTTTAAATGCTTGACATTTACTTTCAAGTTGTGACAAAAATTCTTTTCATAGTATGAGTAGGCACTTCAATCACCTGTTACGTAATCGGTGAACGAAATCACTACACAGAACTTGTGAACGTGTGTTCAACAGGTGAATTTTTTGTTATTTTACCAAAATATTTATTTTCAAGCTCTGCCTGTATGGATCTTTTCAATCTTTGAATATGTTATCGAATTATATTTTCTCCCAAATGTCCTAAAACAGTGTTAAAAAATATTGCTTAGTTTTGGAAATATCGCGTGAGATTTAAGCGATGGTCATTTCAGAAAGCAAGTGAAAATTCATCGATCAATGCACAGCCCATAGAAACTCAATGACAAATATTTCCCTTGTCTGAAGGCACCACTTTCGTTGTGATCGAAAAACGCACGGTTCTACGGGTGTTGACGGAAAATGCGAATCGGGGCGCTGTTATACATCAATCGCGTTCGGGATAAAGTTTTTTGGTAAGATGAAGAGTTGATCTACCGCTGGGTGTTTGTTGCTTAAAATACAGATTTATGGTTCCTGAGATATGGATTTTTAACCAATTTACAATTGTTTTTCTCCGAAACGGAAAATTATTTCAACAAGCAACATGGTAAATTAATGTCACTATATATCAAAGAATTTTTGTAATTTTTTTCAGTCCGATTCATTCACACACATCGCCCCTAAATGAGAAAGTAGAAATTAGAGCATAATTCTGCACCTTTTCTTACGCAAAATGTCAAACAATATGGCCCAATTTGCCGTTTATAAAAACACAAAATGTGAATATTCCTATATCTCTGATATGGCCGCGCCCTGTCAGCCATTCGTTTTCAGAAATGTTTTTTGCTCTATAAATTAGCAAGGAATAATTAAATATAAATAAAAAATACATATTTCTAGAAGCAGGTTTGCATACTGAATGTTTTTAGTACTTCAAAGCTAAACAGTACCAGCAACTTATATGGAAAGCTTGAAGTCAAAATATTCATCGGTTGTGGAGTTTTGTGATCTACATTCCTGATAAGACGTGTTGGAAAATCAGGAAAATACAGCTAATTAAGTCATTAATTCTACAAATTAACCATTTTTTGATGTATAACTTAACATTGTAAGCTATATTCTTGAAGCACATGATGTTAGCAACATACTCTGAAAGTTTGAAGCTTGT